>JAWPHD010002881.1:0-236871 GCA_037043455.1 Cyrtodaria siliqua | reverse complement strand
ATATTTTATTAAATTTGAGCTTAAATGATGTCCACCAAAGACAACACTTCATATGACCAAGTATCAAACAAATAAAAGCGATTTAATCATAAGAAGTTTAGTTACTGAGTAGTTTTGACAAAATAACGCAAAATATGACCTTGGTATTTTTGTCGTTCAGCGATGTCTACCAATGCCAACAATACATATGACCAAGTATGAAAGACATAAAGTGAGGCAATCACATACAGTTAATTGAGGTTAACTTACCTAAGCAAGGTTAAGTTACCTATAAAACTAAGGTTAACTTTGTGGAAAATAACGCAAAATATGACCTTGACCTTGGTATTTTTTGTCGCCCAGCGATGTCCACCAATGCCAACAATAGATAAGACCAAGTATCAAAGACCTAAAGGGAGACAATCAGATAAAGTTAACTGAGGTTACGTTACCTAACCAAAGATTATGTTAAGTTTGGGGGAAATAATGCAAAATATGACCTTGACCTTGGTATTTTTTGTCCTTCAGTGATGTTCACCAATGCAAACAATACATATGACCAAGTATCAAACAAAAGTAATTAAAGTTATCAGAAAAGTATTTACAGGTTAACTTAGCTAACCAAACTGATGTTTAGGATAAATAACGCAAAACATGACCTTGATCTTTGTATTTTTGTTGTTTATTGATGTCCACCAATGCCAACAATACATATGACCAAGTATCAAAGACATGAAGTGAGGCAATCACATGAAGGTAACTGATGTTAAGTTACCTAACCAATGATAAGTTTGGGGAAAATAAGCAAAATATGACCTTGACCTGGGTAGTTTTTGTCATTCAGTGATGTCCACCATTGCCAACAATACGTGCACATATGACCAAGTATCAAACAAAGAAAATGAGGCAATCACCTACAGTTAACTGAGGTTAAGTTACCTAACCAATGTTAAGTTCGGGGAAAATAACGCAAAATATGCCCTTGACCTTGGCAATTTTATCATTACGTGATGTCCCTTGACCCAACAAAGCATCTAAAAATTCGAGCAGCGGTTGTTGAGATATAATTGATTTAAAATACTGACGCCGCCGCCGGAAAAGTGACTGCTATGTCACGCTATATCCACTATCGATGTCAAAAACACTGACATGCGTTCGAAACGGGTTAACCAGTATCGAAATGTTGACTTTTCCGACAGTATATCAGTCGTTTTATAGTCGCAAATTATGTTTAATGGCGACGCGTAGGCGTTAACTGCAAAATTCAAAATGTCAACACTAGCTGAGTCCTGAGGGTACATGCATTATGTTTGTATGTTTGTTTGTATGATGTTTTACGTCATTTTCAACACATGTTAGGTTCTATATGGCGGTCGATTTTTTGTGGTGGAGGCAGACTACCCACTTTTCCTGGGTAGAACCAGCACTGTACACCTCCCGCCATCCGTAAAAATCGACACATCCTCACTTAGAAGTCGAGCTTGAACCCACAGCGGCAAGAGACGAAGGTTTGCAACGTAACGTCGTTGACCATTCGGCCACGGAGACGCTACATGAATTGCGATAGTGTGTTTGAGCATTATTTGAATACATGGTATGTGTGCTCTTTTCTCTCTCCATATTGTGACAAAGAGAAACAAAGAATCTGATAGACTGCAGTCTGTACATTTAATGCAACGTAAAGTGTAGTAAGTTTTTGCAAATCTTCAATATGTTTTGCGTTTAAGGTAATTGAAACCGTCTTATGTCCTTTCAAATATAGATGAAACCATACTAAGGTGCTTTAATTTTATGCAAAGGTTGCAAATGCATTAAATGTGTCTCCTGTTGAATTCGTGTTTGTTTTTTTATGAAAATGTCTAGACTGAAAAGGCTACCGCAAGTTTTGGATTTATGCGAGAAATCATGCGTATTATTTCAGTTGGGGCTCCAACCTGTAAGTACTTTTCTGATAACTTTAATTTCTTTTGTTTGATACTTGGTCATATGTATTGTTGGCATTGGTTGACATTACTGAACGACAAAAAATAACAAGGTCAAGGTCATATTTTGCATTATTTCCCCCAAACTTAACCTAATCTTTGGTTAGGTAACGTAACCTCAGTTAACTTTATCTGATTGTCTCCCTTTAGGTCTTTGATACTTGGTCTTATCTATTGTTGGCATTGGTGGACATCGCTGGACGACAAAAAATACGAAGGTCAAGGTCATATTTTGCGTTATTTTCCACAAACTTAACCTTAGTTTTATAGGTAACTTAACCTTGCTTAGGTAACTTAACCTCAATTAACTTTATGTGATTGCCTCACTTTATGTCTTTCATACTTGGTCATATGTATTGTTGGCATTGATAGTCATCGCTGAACGACAAAAATACCAAGGTCAAGGTCATATTTTGCGTTATTTTGCCAAAACTATTCAGTAACTTAACTTTTTATGATTAAATCGCTTTTATTTGTTTGATACTTGGTCATATGAAGTGTTGTCTGTGGTGGACATCATTTAAGCACACATTTAATAAAATATTTCATATGCCGTTTGCCATGGTGAGCGAGACACCCTCAGACCGAGGTCTTGTTGTTTTCTCACACACGCCTTGCAAATAACGGTTTAACGTCACCTGACTGGATTTGCGACGGGCTATGCACGATTTAATAGTCGCACATTTTTGAACATCAAGCAATCGGATTGCAGGATTTGTGTCAATTGCGTTAGAAACAGACATAGAGGTGATTAAGATGACTTTGAGACGACCAGCACTGCGGACACAGTGGCGTTGCGGACACAATGGCACACTACATATCGACCATTATATCCGATGCGGACACAATGGTCTACTTCACATGGGTTTCACATGAAAGAATCCAACTAACTTTCACAATGATTCACGTAATTGGTTTCCCTTTCCGCACGCATGGCATTATGTAGCAACGCCAAATGTAAAAACGTCGCTAAATGTAAAACCTTTTGTCGAAAAACGTAAAAAGGTTGCTAAATGTAAATGCAAACGTCTTTAATTGTAAAAACGTGAGCGTCGATAAATGTAATAAAAAATGAGCTAAATGTAAAAAGGAAAAGCGACATATGTAAAAATGTGACATTATGAATAAAAGCATATGAAACTAAAACTTTGCAACCATATTTTGATAGTATAGTATCACATGCCATTTCGTGTGTTTACATCATTGTACATTTTTCGAGATCTCAATCCACCTTTTTTTATGTTTACCGACAAAATGTTTTACATTTAGCGACGCTTTTACATTTAGCGTTGCTACACATGGCCAAAAAAGGCAATTTGAGCTATGGTAAACTCAGATACTAATGCTACAGCTATTGCTACTACGAGTACTTCTACTACTATTACTAGCTACTACTAATGTATTACAAATCTATTACTACTGCCGCTGCTGTTGCTACTGCTAATACTACTATTTCATTTATACACTTGTTACACACTCTTACCACGTCTTGCCATATATGCCACATTGTTGTGTATCTCAAGTTAGTCATGTGACTAGTGTATGAATGAATGGATGGATGGATGGATGGATGGATGGATGGTTGGTTGGAGGGATGAATGAATGAATGAATGAATGAATAAATGAATGAATGAATGAATGAATGAATGAATGAATGAATGAATGAATGAATGAAGAATGAATGCATGAATGAATGAATGAATGAATGAATGAATGAATGAATGAATGAACTATGTGCACACGCTGTAGCACCGCTAAATGTTAAAACCTCCGCTAAATTGTATAAATCTTACGGTAAATGTTAAAATATTTCCGCTAAATGTTAAAACTTCCGCTAAATTTCCGCTAAATTTTTACATTTAGCGTTTAGTGGAATCCGTTAACCGCTAAATGTTAACAGTCAGAATTATATCTGTAAAGCATCGAAAAATGTATAACAGTGCTGTTTAAATGACTCGACGATGTCGTTATGACAGAAACCGCATAAATGCCATACTTTCAGGAACAGCTTTTCCTTCCTTCTTACTGCTGCTGCTGCTGCTGCTGTTTTTGTTGTTGTTACTGTTGTTGTTATTTTAGCGCACATAACGACGTAACGAAGTCTCTATATCACCGAAAGCACATAGCCCCATGGGTCATAACTTAGAAACCGTTTAGATCGCACCCTATAACTATACATACACGTAATAGACATGAACATATGGATACAACCACCGAACCAGCAGCGGCCGTGGGGTCTATTCCCGCCCCGGGTGACATATTCCCTGGGTCATAACTTGGAAACAGTTGAGATCCCCACCCTATAACCATATATACATTTACTGAGCATGAACATATGTATACAACCTTCGAACCATCATCGGCCCGGGGTCTGTCCCGATCCATGGGGAAATAAACCCTGTCATAACTTGGAAACCGTTGAGATCTCCACCTTATAACCATATATACACTTAATAGACATGAACAGACAGACAGAACCATCCAACCAGCATTGGCCCTGTGGTCCATCCCCACCCTTTGGGACATAGCACCTGGGCATAACTTGTTGAGATCGCCGCTCTATAACCATGCATACACTTACTGGACATAAACATATGGATACAGCCTTCCAACCAGCATCGGCCCAGGATCTGTCCCCAACCCTGGGTAAATAGCCCCTGGGTCATAACTTGGACACCGTTGAGATCTCCACCTTTTAACTACATATACACTTAATGGGCCATCGACTGTTGTTCTCATTCGAAAGTATAACCTTGTTTGACAATTGTTTCATCTTTGTAAAAATCATCAGATGTACGATTCAGGGCAATTTTAATTCTCTTGTTTAGAGCATGGATACTTGTTTTCACTTGAATTCTACCAAATGTGTACGGCCATTAGAGCGAAACAGGCCCTCTTGGGACTCTTGTTTTTAAAGCTGAGTGATAAATTGAACATTCGCCTAGGGTCATCTATGTGCTTTTTCACGTTTAGTAAAGTCAGAACGCAAATTGTTTTGTTCTCTTAAATTGTTGTGTTCTCTTATGTATCGCAGAACTATGCATGATGTGGTAGACATATACATAGTCCCCAATATTGACCGGTGCATCTAGGATTGCACCACGTCTCTCCGTCCCTCTGTTTTGTTTGTGTACTATAACTTACGTCTGCATTAAGGAATATTGTTGTTTATGCATTTATTTCGTATTCTGTATAAATTTGTATTATATTTACACTCGTCTGTGTACTATGTAGTTTACCTGGGACGTAATATCAATAATATGTCTACTAAATGGCATTTTCATTAGTGACTTACTCATTGCTCCCTTATACCAGATGCTATGGCATTGTACATGCGATGTATGCAGTGATTTTATCTAGATTTTTGTCATACAGCTGCAGATATACTCATCAATATTAACTTGCGTTCGACATAATTTAAGCAAATAAAAGGAGAAAAAACTATTACCCGCCCCGCATGATCCCGCCCCTCCCACTCCGTTGTCACACCCCTCTCCAACTCACCCAGTAAAATAGGCGAGCTTTATTAACGCGAGGATACCAAGGTCAGGATGCGAACAAAAACTCCCATATTAAGTTATCGAGCAATAGACATAACTTTTGACATCTTATTTGAATACGTTATGTACCTTTTTAAATAATAAAATAGGACATTTAGTAAACAAGAGTTTAGTGACGACGCATTTGTATCTCTATATATTGATATTGATAAACTATTCTGAATTACTGTATTTAATAGTATATTTCTTGTTCATTTTTAATTAATGCCACATCTAAATAGCTATACGTCGTCCTATCATCTTACCACCGCATCTTACCATCGACCATCGACCTAGGTAAGATGCGATGATCCATGGATTGACATCGACCATCGCATCTTACCATCGACCATCGACTGATGGTAAGTTGCGATGGTCAATGGTAAGATGGTCCAAAATTAAACGAACATTTAAAACAGTCAATAGAAGGAGCAATTACAAATACAGATATGCTCCAAAGTCTTAAAAGGATGTCAAATAACACGATCCCCGGTAACGACGGATTTACAGTTGAGTTTTATGAATTCTTATTGAGAGATATTGGGCACTTTTTAGTTAGATCAATAAATTATGCTTACTTAAGCGGTGAACTCTCTATTACACGAAGACAATGTGTAATAACATGCATACCTAAAGACAATAAAGATAAGTTATATTTAAAGAACTGGAGACCTATTACTTTAATAAATGTATCATATAAACTAGCTTCATCATCCATATGTGTCAGACTAAAAAATTTTGTAGGCTCTATTATTCATGTAGATCGTTTCTTACCAGGTTGATTCATGGGGGTAAATAGCCATTTTATTTTACCCTGAAAAATATCGTATTACAGGACTTCTGCTCTTGATTGACTTTGCCACTGCATTTGACACTGTATCATGGTCTGATAAAACGTTTTTATCTAAATACCGAATCTTGTTTAACTGTAAATAGGCACATGTCAGAATGATTCTATTTACAGAGAGGCTGTCGTCAGGGCGACTCACTGTCACCTTACCTGTTCATTCTCCGCGCCGAAGTATTAGCAATATTACTCAGAAGTAATCCAAATATCAAAGGTTTTAATCAAACAAAACAATTAAATTACCAAGAAAATGCTTTTTATTCATTCTACTATTTCAAGCGCTGCAATTTAACATAGTTTTGAATAAGTTTGAAGATTTCCACATAGAAAAGACATTTCGCAGATGTTGGCTGTTTTATGTTTTATTACACGAAATAATGAATAACGAACCATGTTAATTTTTAATAATTTTATCAAATTGTTTTATTTTGATACTTTAATAAGAGTTTTTGACAAATTGTTACCATAATCTCGAAATTAACAAAGCACTGCTGTACATTGCCATATGAAAAAGTACACATCTAGCACTGCGCATACTGCAGCAATATGGCATACTGCGTTGTAAAATCTGTCACATAGCTCACAAAAGTAATTGAAACACACACTGTTGACAATATATGTGTAGGCTGGTTTCTTAAATCAAATATTAACAATGTACACACCTGAAGAATCGAAAACGTTATATACCTGGCCAACAGAGTTCAAGTACAAAGCGTATAAATCGCAAACAAAGTCACACAAAACACATTTTTCGCATGCCTGAGAGAACTTTCTATTGCCCAAAGTCGTATGATATATTCAATACAGGAAAACAAAAGTGTACTGATATTTCGTATAACGGCACATTTTTCCAGATTTTTGCAGATATCATGCAAGGGGGCGTGGCTAGCGATAAAACAGTTATAGAATATCCAACTCGTGGAACATTCTATAACTAATACATAACGTATGACAGCATGTTTAGAGTAGTGTATCGCCAAATAGTATTGTAACACAGAAATTTGACCTTATATTCCATTTTAAAGGAACCGGAGGATATCTGGAATTGTCAGATATCCAAACTCTCACACCAAATTTGTCCATTTTATTACCACTGCAACCACAGTTTTGACCAAATTAAAGAAAAATGTGCATCACGGCAAATTGTGCTTCAATATCTAAAAGAACGTTATTACGAAATAGTAGGATTTCTGTTTTCATTTTCTTGCGATTGTCTACATCTACAAAACCTAATGCTAATTAGTGCTCTCCAAGTGGGAGGAAAATAAAGAATCAGTCAAATATCATGGAATATCTTCTGGTGGTTTATTGCTCATTCAGTTTTGTTTATAAATTTAATACTCTACTAATGCACATTTGTGTTTTTAAATTTAATACTCTACTAATGCACATTTGTGTTTTTAAATTTAATACACTACTAATGCATTTTAAACATTCTACCATTTGGATGAACCATAGCCTTTTAAGATATAAATCGTTAATCGAATGCATTTTAATATATATTTTGTATGAAAACAGAGGTTTTTATAATAATCAGTTCCATTAAGCATTTAAACTGCTTAACCGTAACAGTAGGAAAGGGTGATGTAAACAAAATGTAATTGACTGTCAAGTTGTTTTATTTCGCGAGCATAGATTTCAAAGGTAGATATTTGTTTTTTTGTCTTTTTAAAAGTCTATTAAACTGGAATTATTATGTAATAATTGCAGTCACCCGAACATTTAGATAATACAAACAATGTGATTGGTTAAAGGACGATCACATGATCAATTTAAGCTACGTTCATTTTCCAATGAACTGTAAGAAGACCTACTTTTCATCCGCCATTTATAGTGTGCGTGAAAACAACAGCAATAATAATGTGTTTAATACATTAAGAAAATAAGTAATTTTAGGATAGTAATTGCAATTATTACATATTAATTAACAAAAAGTTTAAGTGACGGCTACTGTGTCTTTTAAAGAGACATGAGACAGCAAATGCTGTAAAAAGTGTAGCATTGAGATTAAGACATTTGTTTTAAATTATTTTAATTTCCTTGATATAATTGAATACATTAACCTTTCTGATACGAGAGTTCATGGGTCTATGACCAGTCATTATTTCCGTCAAATCTATCTCAGTCTTTATCTCCGTCAAATATATCTCAGTCATTATCTCCGTCAAATATATCTCAGTCATTATCTAGGTCAACACTATCTCGGTCATTATCTCCGTCAAATATATCTCAGTCATTATCTCTTTCAAATATATCTCAGTCATTAGCTCGGTCAAATATATCTCAGTCATAATATCGGTCAAATCTATCTCAGTTATAATATCGGTCATATCCATCTCAGTCGTTATCTAGGTCAACTCTATCTCGGTCATCATCTCCGTCAAATATATCTAAGTCATTATCTCGGTCAAATATATCTCAGTCATAATATCGATCAAATTTATCTCACTCATTATCTCGATCAAATATGCTGTCGATATGTCAGTAATATCTATCTCAGTTATTATCTCGGTCAAATCTATCTCTGTCACTATCTCCGTCAAATCTATATCAGTCATTATCTCGGTCAACTCTATCTCGGTCATTAGCTCCGTCAAATATATCTCGGTTATTATCTCGGTCAAATCTATGTCAGTCATTATCTCGGTCAAATATATATCAGTCATTATATCGGTCATATCTATTTCAGTCATTATCTCCGTCAAATCTATGTCAGTCACTATCTCCGTCATATCTATTTCAGCCATTATATAGGTTACTAAAAGCCCAGCACTTTGGGGGCATGATTGACAGGTGAAGCCATGCCCCCCGCGGATGACGTCACGCATAAATTATAGAAAGGGTATCTAAAAAATAGATCCGTATCTAAGGTGACCTCGATTAGGTACGCGTTTCGACACGTTTTTTAACGAGCGCGCGTGATTTGATTAGTCAAAAGGAGTTTTGTGGAGCATGCATTTCCTACCATACAGTTCTATAATTATTAATTATAAATTACAGTTTTACAAAGCCACGGAGAAATCACCAAGTTATAAATTACTGTCACACGTGAACATTCGGGATGATTCTACAAGTTTTATATGGCTATCCGGGGGTGCGTAACCAGAGTTAGGAAAATACCATCGCTGGGTCTTTTGTTCAGTGCCATTTATTTTGGTCATTCATTTTGATCAATTTAATATAGAAATAATGTATTTTGAACATTTCTAAAAGAATGACCAATCTTGATGTACTCCCTTTAAGTAATCCATAATTCAAGTATACGTTTCCTGATTAAACATTTTAGTTCATATTGTTTTAAAACAAAATATTGAAAATAATCCATGACAAACAACTATACAATCAATAAAGTCCAACGGTTTAAAACTATATAAATATATATATTAATCCTTTTTTTTTGTGTTTGTGAAATAACACATTCGTATTTGTTTTTGCGAGTCTATTCGAATAAATTTCGCTTCTAAATGTATATGGAATATATATTGCGATTTAAATTAATATATTCGAAATGTTAAACCTCCTTTAGAAATACGTGATTGTCACGGTGGATAAACAGCATCTCCCACTAGGTCAAGTGTATACATCTTGTATTTTTTCGGAAAAAACAGCGATTTATAGAAAGCTGATACACTGATGAAAATGTACCTGATTGTAAAATCGTTCTACCTATTTATTTTGAAAACTAAAGCGATGACCCTAGGCATATAATACATTTTTAGAAAGGTCTGTGATAAGAGAACTGTTTTTTCTGAATCAAAAATCTCTTTTTTTTTGAGTTTAAAAAAAAAGTTTAAAAAGTTTTAAATGTTTCTATTTGCCGTTTAGAATTATTTCAATTTTGAAACTATATATATCGAATGAAAGGCCATTTTTAAAGACTGGAATCTCGATACTTGCATAGTATTCGGATAGTAAACAGAATCCGTCTCCAGCTTCGACGGACGCTGAACCGGTCAATGAAAAGGATTATAAAGGCTTACATAAACATATTTTCAAACATGTTAGATAGCATTGACATTGTACTCCACCATCGTATTGAATCCTAATTCGAGTGTTTTAGAATGACGTGTGTAAGGTGGACGTAATTATCTTTGCTGTCACTGTAGGGTAATTAAACAAGAGTTCAATGACCTTGAAGCTCTACTGATAGGTTTTTGATAGCTAGATCAGCATTCCTGTGAAGTTTCATGAAAATCCGTCAAGTAGTTTCAGAGGAGTAGTCGCTACAAGTTTTTACTAAATAACTCTATGTAAACAAAGATGGCCGCTGGCAGCCATGTTTAACATCGAATCAAAACGATTTTCGACGAGGACCAACATCATGTCATGCTGATCATTTTAGAAAAAGTCCCATATCAATATCACTTAGAGTTTTCAAGAAGTAGTCGCGACAAACTTGTTTGTTTAAAAATCTATTTTAAGATTTGGCGGCCATATTGGATTTCACATCAACATGAATTTTTGCTAGGATCAACTATACTTCATGTGCAATATTTCTGTAAAGTTTCATGAAAATCCATTCGGTAGTTTCAGTCGAGTAGTCGCTACAAAAAAAAATGTTGACGGACGGACGGACGACGGACGCCGCACCAGGGCATAAGCTCTGCTGATCTCTGATCAGTAGAGCTAAAAAATAAATAGTTATACTGTACTAAAAGAGGCTAAAACACATGGTAAGTGCAGTTTACCTTTATTGATCAACAAACACATGATACATTACATACAAAGCAGTAGGCATTTATACAAAAAAACAAAAACAAAAGCACATCTTGCGTTAATGTTTCTGAGTCATATTACTGGGTTTCACCAAACTGTCACACTTTTTTGGATAGTTCTTCCATTTCACCTACGTTATGTCACTGACTTTCACTCCGCTGTTTTGATAATATTTAAATGGTCACTAATTAATTCACATACTTAAAATGTTCAAAATTCCAAAATAAAAGGTGTTATGGTTAATAGTTCTTATCATAATGTATAACATCCTTCTTTTCATGTCTATTTTTCAACAGTCGGCAATGTAACCGAATTAACTCTTTCAAGTTACATAGTTTCAAGCACATTTAAGCACATTCCATTAGTACATTACATGCGCACATATAAGCACATATTGCATTAGTACATGCGCACATTTTAGCAGATTCTAATAGCACATTCGTACATTTAAAAACACTTCATTTTATGACAACATCCCAGTAGCTGTTTGCTCTCACATGGGTAAACATCAGTGTCCACACTGTCTTAAAGAATTCTGTCGACCGTTTACTTTGAAAAGACACATTGAAGCCGGTAGTTGTCAAGTAATCGATGTTCATTCATCTAGTGACCGTAAAAGTATCAAGGGAAATATGTCGGGAAATGTTAGGTACGAGTACAATGACGAGGATGGTGATATGGAACAAGAAAATGACATGTCGAAAGGTGAAAGCGAAATGGACTCAGAATATGACAATGATATCTCTGAAACAGAGGAGGATCCCTGGCAAAGTTTTATTGATGATGCTTTTGAAAATTGTCAAGAACAATTCCGGGAAAAGGTCAAAAGTCTGATGCAAGATGACCTAACCGAAAATGAGGCAAGACAGAAAGCTTACAAGGAGCTATTGCCAGTATACAGAAAAGCAGTGATCAACAAATTCTTAGATAGGATTTTATGGTTTAAGGCTTTAACAAACGATTCTTTATACAGAGCGATCCAAAAGACGGCAACACGGCTTAAAGATGAGGAAGACTTTGAATCAGAAGAAGCATTTGAGTCAGCAACCAACCAGCAGAAATATTTGTTTGATAAACTATTAATGGAGTATAAACCACCGTTGTTGAAGGGAGAAAGTGACGTCAGCGATGACTAAGCGGAAAGTGTAGCAACAGCTTCTCCATAAATGCTTGAATGGACATGAATTATTAACAATGTCAACATTTCAATTGCGGATTCTAACGCTGATGTGTTACTATATTGAAAGTAGACTGCAAAAATGGCACAAGCTATGTTGCACTATAAATATCAATGTATTATTAGTTTTAAAGGAAAAAGGTCTGTGGTTTTTACTATGATGAATGGATCTACACTGAGAGTGTCAAACATCAAAGGTACAATGTTTATAAATATACAGAAAGGAAAAAAAAAAAGATTTTTTAGAACAACTACGTAACTTGAAAGAGTTAATTCAGTTACATTGCCGACTGTTGAGAAATAGACATGAAAAGAAGGATGTTATACATTATGATAAGAACTATTAACCATAACACCTTTTATTTTGGAATTTTGAACATTTTAAGTATGTGGATTAATTAGCGACAATTTAAATATTATCAAAACAGCGGAGTGAAAGTTAGTGACATAACGTAGGTGAAATGGAAGAACTATCCAAAATAGTGTGACAGTTTGGTGAACAAACCCAGTAATATAACTTAGAAACATTAACGCAAGATGTGTTTTTTGTTGTTGTTTTTTTTTGTTTTTTTGTATAAATGCCTACTGCTTTGTATACAATGTATCATGTGTTTGTTGATCAATAAAAGTTAATTGCACTTACCATGTGTTTTAGCCTCTTTGAGTACAATATAGTTATTTTATTTGTTAGCTCTACTGATCAGAGATCAGCAGAACTTATGCTGTGGTGCGGCGTCCGTCGTCCGTCCGTCCGTAAACTTATTTGGTTTTTGTAACTACTACTCCTCTAAAACTACTGAATGGATTTTCATGAAACTTTACAAAAATATTGCACATGAAGTCTCGTTGATCCTAGGAAAAACATTCATGTTGATGTGAAATCCAAGATGGCCGCCAAATCTAAAAATAGATTTTTAAAAAACAAGTTTGTAGCGACAACTTCTTGAAAACTCTAAGTGATATTGATATGGGACTTTTTCTAAAATGATCAGCATGACATGATGTTGGTCCTTGTCGAAAATCGTTTTGATTCGACGTTAAACATGGCTGCCAGCGGCCATCTTTGTTTACATAGAGTTATTTAGTAAAAACTTGTAGCGACTACTCCTCTGAAAACTACTGGACGGATTTTCATGAAACTTCACAGGAATGCTGATCTAGCTATCAAAAACCTATTAGTAGAGCTTCAAGGTCATTAACCTCTTGTTTAATTACCCTACAGTGAGAGCAATGATAATTATGTCCACCTTACACACGTCATTCTAGAACACTCGAATTAGGATTCAATACGATGGTGGAGTACAATGACAATGCTATCAAACCTGTTTGAAAATATGTATATGTAAGCCTTTATAATCCTTTTCATTGACCGGTTCAGCGTCCGTCGAAGCTGGAGACGGATTCCGTTTACTATCCGAATACTATGCAAGTATCGAGATTCCAGTCTTTAAAATGGCCTTTCATTCGATATATGTAGTTTCAAAATTGAAATAAATCTAAACGGCAAATAGAGAAATTTTAACTTTTTAAACTTTTTTTTTTTTAAAAAATCAAAAAAAAAGAGAAGATTTTTGATTCAGAAAAACAGATCTCTTATCCCAGACCTTTCTAAAAATGTATTATATACCTAGGGTCATCGCTTGAGTTTTCAAAATAAATAGGTATAACGATTTTACAAAAGGTACATTTCATCAGTGTATCAGCTTTCTATAAATCGCTGTTTTTTCCGAAAAAATAAAAGATGTATACACTTGACCTAGTGGGAGATGCTGTTTATCCACCGTGACAATCACGTATTTCTAAAGGAGGTTTAACATTTCGAATATATTAATTTAAATCGCAATATATATTTCATATACATTTAGAAGCGAAATTTATTCGAATAGACTCGCAAAAACAAATACGAAAGTGTTGTTTCACAAACACAAAAAAAAGGATTAATATATATATTTATATAGTTTTAAACCGTTGGACTTTATTGATTGTATAGTTGTTTGTCATGGATTAATTCAATATTTTGTTTTAAAACAATATGAACTAAAATGTTTAATCAGGAAACGTATACTGGAATTATGGATTACTTAAAGGGAGTACATCAAGATTGGTCATTCTTTTAGAAATGTTCAAAATACATTATTTCTATATTAAATTGATCAAAATGAATGACCAAAATAAATGGCACTGAACAAAAGACCCAGAGATGGTATTTTCCTAACTCTGGTTACGCACCCCCGGATAGCCATATAAAACTTGTAGAATCATCCCGAATGTTCACGTGTGACAGTAATTTATAACTTGGTGATTACTCCGTGGCTTTTGTAAAACTGTAATTTATAATTAATAATAATAGAACTGTATTGTAGGAAATGCATGCTCCACAAAACTCCTTTTACCTATCAAATCAGTCGCGCTCGTTAAAAAACGTGTCGAAACGCCTACCTAATCGAGGTCACCTTAGATACGAATCTATTTTTAGATACACTTTCTATAATTTATGCGTGACGTCATCCGCTAGGGGCGTGGCTTTACCTGTCAATCATGCCTCGAAAGTGGGGTGGGGCTTGTAGTAATATTGTTTTAACTACATACTGAACAAGAAATGTTACAAATGCCACCGAAGTGACATTTGACCTCTGTAACCTTGACCTCGGAGCCACGGACATGAATTTTGTGCGCGACACGTCGTCTTGTTGTGGTGAGCACTTGTGCTAAGTTATTTGAAAATCTGTCCATAAATGTCAGAGTTATTAACCGGACACGAAAGCACTTTATTTTGACCTTTGACCTCTAAATGTGACATTGACCTTGGATCCACGGACCTGGATTTTGTGCGCGACACGTCGTCTTGTTGTAGTGAGCAATTGTGCCAAGTTATTAACCGGACACGATTGTACGGACGAACGAACGAACGAACGGACGGACTGCCTACTATATAGCGACTCCTATATGCCATCCTTCGGGGCATAAAAAAATACAACGGTTTTGCATTGAACTCACGATATCTAGTTTTATAAACTTAGAAACAACAAAAATAGATTTCCAGAATTTAAAAACAATTATAGTCTACAAAAGAAACCAATTAGTAAAACTTCATTTACATATATGACCTATATATACAGTAACTAGTGTACATCTATAACATGACAAAATATAAGAGGATACACATTAAATATGTACTTACCTCAGTGTCGCATTAGTAATACTGGACCTTTTTAATAGTAAACCAGTTTATGTGCATATTTATATACGATTTAAAGGTACTAACGGCAATACATTGGAAAAGCTTGGATTATGAACATGTATTCTATATACATTATGTCATGAACTGTTAGCAATACGTACGGGAAAATACGGAAAGCCTCGGCTGCCTTCTGTTGGCCTTTCGCATTTTAATCCGAGCCTTCTCTGACCCTAAAAGCCTTCTTTTTTTCTTTTTTTTGCGGCTATAAAGCCGCAAAAAAAAACAAAGAAAAAAAACAAGGCTTTTAGGGTCAGAGAAGGCTCGGATTAATATAAGAATTGAATTTGATATTTCGATTTTTCTTCGGGCTATGAAAAGCATTACGCTTGTTTAAGGTGCGTGAAAACCGAGGCTACTTTAAAGTTAGTGAGAAACCCGCACTTTAAACTAGCCTAATGTTTTGCATAGCCCGTAGAAAGATTGAGCTTAAATATATATATTTGTATGTACAATATGCTGCTGTTAATCGAATGGTACATGGCTACGTAAGATCTTTCCTTTCGGAAAAAAGACTAAAACAACACGTAACACAGCAAATAATATTCCTGCAAAGTTTCATTATTGACGGCTAATTATATTTTGCGGAACGGAACGAAACGGAACTGAACAGGTTCTGGGGTACCAATTGGGGAAACCAACTTTATTGTATGAATGTCTCAAACTTGTGTTTTTCTCTCTCTTTTAATACGACTTTAATAAATATATGATCTATATTATTAAACACTAAACTAAATCTATTCTAGTTTGTGTTGTTTGTTTAAATGTTCTTGTTCCGTTCCGTTTCGCTAAATATAACTATCATATTTGGCGGAACGGAACGGAACGGAACAAGACATTTTCATTCCGAAGCATAAAGCTGTAGGTAAGATGTAAAGAGATGTTGATGTATGTTTTAAAACTGTTCTCATCATATCTATTGTTATATTCTATTTGTTTGTGTACCAGAGCATCCCAAAAATACAATTTATAAAGCGCTTTATACATGTATATATGTGTATCAGGTTATGCCCTGATACAGTCAAAGTATTAGAACAGTGAGTGTCAGAAAACGAAACAATTATATATATGTATAAAGGTATAAATACAAATTGGGGAAAACAGCTTTATTGTATGAATGTCTCCAAATTTGTGTTTTTTCCATCTTATAATCTGACTTTATATAATCTATATAATCAAACAAAACATATTAAAATTAAAAAGCAAAACAATATACGTTTCGCTCATGTTCGTTTTGTGTTGTGTGTTTATCTTGTTCCGTTCTGTTCCGCCAAATATAATTATCCGGGGTGATAGTTATATTTAGCGGAACGGAACGAAACAAAATATTGTAACCAAATGTGCCGTGGCCGGTTGGTGGCCAGACAGGTCCCCATGGGAGTTTTAACGGCTCTCGAAGTTTGGACACAGGGTGCGACTACTGACTACTGATTGTTATAGGGGTCAAGCTAGGACATGCTTAAATTATGTTTAACTATATTTTATCAATATCAAAATGCAATACTGTTAGTCTAATGTGATGTGTTTGAACAGCCAATGGTCGCGGTACATGCACGTGGCAGCAGTCCAGCCAACGGCAGAAGTTATAAGTGTAGTTTATGTGTCAGATAGTGTACTGCTTTTACATCAGTGAGCAGAAAAAGACAAAGCAATTATATGATTGTATAAAGGTATAAATATAATAAGAAGAATGACAATAGTGAAAATTATTATCGTAATCATTATTATATATTATCACTATTTTGTTTGTGTTCTGTGTTGAAATTATCTTGTTTCGTTCCGTTCCGCTAAATATAACTAACCCCTTGGATAATTATATTTAGCGGAACGGAACGAAACAAGTCAATTGTATTCCATAGTATAAAGCTATGTTTACGATATGAAATGATGTTGATATGTGCATTAAAGGTTTACCCGTCATGCATTTCTTTATATTATTCTAAGCTGTTTTTTTTTTCATGTTCCAAGGGCTTTCCAAATATAAGAATTTATGTTTAGGACTTCATATTTGTATTTTATGCAGCAAACTCTGTCCACAGTCCTGATACACCGAGTTTTACAGCAGTGAGCAGAAAAATACGAAACAATTATATGCACGTATAAAGGTATCAATATAATAAGAATAATGACAAAAGTGATAATTATTATCGTAATCATTATTATATATTATCACTATTTTGTTTGTGGTCTGTGTTAAAAATATCTTGTTTCGTTCCGTTCCGCTAAATATAACTACCCCTCTAAATAATTATATTTAGCGGAACGGAACGAAACGGAACGGAACAGATTCTGGGGTACCAATTGGGGAAACCAACTTTATTGTATGAATGTCTCCAAATTTGCGTTTTTTCCATCTCTTATTATCTGACTTTATATAATCTATGTAATCAAACAATGTTAAAATTTAATTAGCAAAACAATACGTTTAGCTCATGTTCTTTTTTTGTTGTGTGTTTATCTTGTTCCGTTCCGTTCCGCCAAATATAATTACCCGGGGGGATAGTTATATTTAGCGGAACGGAACGAAACAAAACATTGTAACCAAATAGTTCATGGCCTGTCGGTGGCGAGACAGGCCCCACGGAAGTGTTAACAGCTCTCGAAGTTTGGACACAGTGCGATTGTTATAGGAGTCAAGCTAGGACCTGCTTAAATTATTTTTAACTATATTTTATTAATATCAAAATGCAATACTATTAGCCTAATGTGATGTGTATGAACATCAAACAGTCGTGGTACAGACACGTTGCAGCAGTCCAGCCAACGGCCGGAGTTTGACAAACGGTCTTAAAGGTATAGTTTGGCATGAAAATAAAACGTGATCTTTGCTCTGTATGTTCGTTCCATGATAGTTTATTTATCAGATAGTGTCGAGTATTTCAACAATGGGAAGAAAAAAGTACGAAACAATTATATGCATGTATAAAGGTATAAATTTAATAAGAATAAAGACAATAGTGATAATTATTATCGTAATCATTATCATATATTATCACTATTTTGTTTGTGTTTTGTGTTGAAAGTTTCGTTCCGTTCCGCTAAATATAACTACGCGCCTGGATAATTATATTTAGCGGAACGCAACGAAACGAGTCGATTGCATTCCACAGTATAAAGCTATATTTACGAAATGAAATGATGTTGATATCTGCATTAAAGGGACACTGTCCGTAAGTAAGCAGATATTGAGCATAACCAAATAACTGTCTGACTTTTATTCAGTGAAATATATACATGAAAACATGAGCATAGACACTAAGAAGTCTGTAGTAATACATCCGTGAGTTTGAAAAAAAAAAGCTTAAATTATTATTTGTAAATAAAGTGGGACCCACCGTATTTACCTTTTCTGCGATCACGTGACTACCATTAGTGCATTAGGTTTTCACCATAGTCTTTAGTGCGTAATATGCATAGCCCGCTTAGCTCAGTCGGTAGCTAGGTCGACCACATCGCGCTCACTATTATTACCGCTAGTGTATTTTTAGTTTGGGCTGCGAGTTCAAACGCCCGAAATGGTTTCTCTTTTTTTTGTTCCGCGATTGAATTCCGTTAAACAATCCTGCTTTAATTAGTAAATATTCAATAATGTTTGGTGTGTAATGTTTGCGAACATAATTAGTGTGTGTTTTATAAGCTAAAAGTTACGGACAGTGTCCCTTTAAAGGTTTACCCGTCATGCATTTCTTTCTATTAATCTAATAACTCATGTTCCAATAGCTGTCCAAATATAAGCATTTATATTTAGCACTTCATAAGTGTAGTTTATGCATCAAACTGTGGCCTGATACAGCCGACAATGAACAGAAAAAATACGAAACAATTGTATGCACGTATGAAGGTATAAATATAATAAGAATAATGACAAAAGTGATAAGTATTATCGTAATCATTATTATATAGTATGACTATTTTGTTTGTGTTCTGTGTAAAAATTAGACAGAGTACGCGTTTGGCTCAAGCATGTGAGCAAACTTAGGACGCACACTTTTGCAAACTCTTTACTTTAAATACAGTACTGAACTGGCTCAGTTTTTCAGAGGAATTTCAACATTTATGAACTTCTTGTTACGTGTACTGTGATTAAAACGTCTACAACATCACAGTTCTGTCCTTTCTCTAACTGCAACTTTTTTGTTACAAAACATCTTGGATTATATGGAATTAAGTGTGCAGTATATACAATATATAGCAAAAATTCCCGTGTCGTTTCCTTTTTCCTTTCAGTATAGTGACAGACAGTCGTACACAGGTAAACATAACAGATGTGCAGGTGCAGGACAAAATATGTGTACCTGTACATCCATACATTTTATAATACATAATAAAACGAGCAAAGCATTAACATCCATTTCAGGCTTACAATAGCTACATAAATTGCATAATGGATCATGCATTCTTTTGCAAGAATTATCTGACTATAAAATAGATTAAAATATAGTGTTTTTTTTATTATTGGCATAAACACATTGCACGCGTTTTAAGTATTATATCGTGCACTGGATGGAGCCCCAAATGAAATATTACTTGTGATTTATACATCTAACACTTGCGATATCCATGATCATTTATTTAGATGTCAATAGAAGGTGACTAAATCTCGTTTAAGCCCCATGCTCAAGCGTATTTGGAGTTGTAAAACGATGCTCCACTAAACATATATAGTAGATCATAACAAGATAAATTTGCATTTATATAAGTGAGCGCCCAATCTCAAGGTCGTAGCATACGTTTAAGTGCCGTGTCAAAAGTTGCTCATCTGTGAAATGTCCATGGAGTTTAAAGGTGGTTTTCCTGTAAACTGAAATGTCTCACGTATTAAAGGCAAACGATTCGCAAGTTATCTTGAAGATGAATGAAGTATGCAGTTGAAATATCAATTACATATTTAAACAAATATAACGCTAGGATGAAATAAACAGATTTTTATTATTCTAGCATCCCCCTCTCTATATATGGAGAAATTAAAAATACACAGAATTTTATTATAAAAGCTTTGACATAAAAACAACTATAACATTTCTCATTTCCATGCCTTCCATTAGAGAAAGGTCACTTTCGACACAGTCATACATTTATATAAAATTTAGTAACAAGTCCTCACTCTCATGCAGAAAGATAGGAACCAATCAGATTGCAGATCGGTACATTCGTTATAAGCCGGCGAATATATTTGGCAAGTGTTTGAAAAGTGCACTGGAAGGAGAAGAAATTAAAGGGGAATTTTATTTTGTAAAGTACTAGGGAAGTACTATTTTTAACAAATATCCCGAACTACTACCCGAGGCCGATGCACCGGGAGCAAATAGTTTTACTTATTGAACGGGTAAGCCATTAAATAACAGCTGCGTGAAGTTGGCTCAACATACGACATTCGACATACGACATTCGAAAAACAACATTCAAGATGAAATTTCTTTCCACGCGACATATTAAATTGACATTCACATTCGATTTACGACTTTCGACATACGACATTCAACAATATCCTTCAATGTGAATGTCGTTTCTCGCGACATACCGCATTCGACATACATCCGACATACTACATTCGACATACGGCATTCAAAAAACAACATTCAAGGTGAAAGTCGTTTCACGCGACATACAACATTCGACATACATCATTCAAGTTTTCACTTTGAAGCATGTTTTCGATTGTCGTCGAATGTCATATGTCGAATGTTGTATGACGAATGTCGTATGTCGCGTGAAACGACAATCACTTTGTAGCATGTTTTTGAATGTCGTATGTCGTAGGTTGAGCCAACTTCACGCAGCTTTAAATAACTATTTATAACAAGAAACCATACAGTTAACATTATCGACGGTCATGTACATGTATATAAGAGAGCATCTACATCGTCGAGATCGGAACACGGTGTTGACTACAAAACTCTTTCCCCGTGTAAACAGATAACTACTCGCAACATTCATTTACTATGAGTGGCGCATTTTCAAACTTTATCAGTCAACTTGTTCTTTACCTTACGACATTTCTAATTAGAACTCCATCGCTATTTTCGTCTGTCTGACGTTCTTGCCATCTCGGTCCGCCTAGCCGCCAGGATTGCTGCTTCTGCTGCAATCTTCTTGTACAATATTGTGAAAGCTTGTTTATAAATTGGTTATCATCCTTAGTATCTCGGAGTATTTTGAAATAGTCTAAGTCTCCTCCATGGTGTGACTGATACCAAGGAAAGCATCCAAGGCATGTTGATACACTCAACACATGAGGTACGACCAAGAGAGCCCAGTAAGCATAAATGCACAACTTTAGTGGTATATACCTTCCAGTCGTCGTCTTTGTATCATACAATGTTCACAATATACCAAACAACGTTTGATTAAATCATGCTACCCATAGGATGATGAGTATTTCGACTCTTCTTGGAGCTGTCAATCAAACACAGCTTAATGACGCTGGTGGGGGACGCTGGTGGGTGTGGGGGGGGGGGGGAAGGGGGGGGGGGGGTCATTGTCGTATCGGGTACTACAGAAAGGTACCCGGGGTACATTTATGTATACAGAAACGTATCCGAAAATCTTTGAATTCAGAACGGCCCCCAAATATACAGAAACGTACCCGGACAAACAAGATCTCATTGGCGGAATTGAAATCATTTAGAACTTGAGTCTTGATAAAACAACTACTTAAACAATATTATTTATCATTAAATATTGCGCGCGCTATTGTTCTTAAAAACATATTTAGGCTGCCATAGTTAGTAATAAAATACAGAACGTATTGTCGTAAAACCGGAAGTTGTAAATCATCAAACCCCGCGCAAAAAAGTAAACAAATATGCAGCTCGTCATTCAAGAAGAGTTGGTCAAATATTTAGACCAACAGCATTTCTTTAAGACGGAGGCAACTGCGAGCGGCTTTTAAAAAGTGAATCGATTAAACTTTGTAAACGATGAAAGTTTCCTTTCCGTGAAGTAACAGTACGAGTTACGGCCGTGTTTTAAGACATTGTATTTTGTCTCGGGTACAGTTATGTATATTTAGGAGCCTTTCTGGATTCCGATGATTTTCGGGTACGTTTCTGTATACATAAATGTACCATGGGTGCCTTTCTGTAGTACCCGGTACGACAATGACCCCATCATCCTTAATAACATTGAGAATCCCATTTTCTACCTTAGTCACTACGTATACTGGATGGAAAACCGTTATGGACTGTGACGTTTTCAAATCCTGGATGTGTTCCTCGTTGTCTGATTTCTCTTTAGATATCCATATATTGTGAAATGGTCTGACATGCTTATAACATTCGAAAAACCCTCCTTTGACGGCTCTAAAGACAGAAAATCTATATAGATACTATCCATGAGTTGATGTACTGATAAGTGGGCTGGCGCGGGACTCCTTGATATTTCTGCAAATGGACCCATCTGGCAATGTCATTGTCCATGTTGCGCAAGAAGAACCGCTCCATGACCAGACGAGTGCTTCTTTAACGACCTTGTTTGCCTCATTCATTTGACATTATTAACACATAGAAGTGTCTGGATGGGTAAATGAGATGTAAAATCACATGATGTTACTTGTGTTTCTGTCACTCGATGTTATTTAAATAACACATGTTCACTAGCGTAACATGTTCACAAGCGGATCCGTGTGTGTGTGTGTGTGTGTGTGTGTGTGGGGTTGGGGGGGGGGGGGGGGGGGGGGGGGGGGGGATCCGCCCCTGATGTTTATCTTAAAAAGCTTCTATACAGTTAGAAAATCTATATATCTGAATGTTTAAAGAAAAATACATTTTGTCAATATGTCATATATGGTAAAAAGGCGCGATGATGTCATCGTTCCAAGATGGCCGGCTCCATTTATGTTTCTTTGCAAATTTTCAATAGGTGATATCTCCTTAATCTTTCATGGCATTTTGTTAATTCTTTCAGCTTTTGTCAAGTTCTTCAGAGCCCTTTAAAATAAACCTTGTTTGAAAATAGTGCATCAACCCGTTTAATAAAAACACACACAAAAATACAACAGAATGCAGCGAGTTCAAAACAAATTCAAGATTGCTATGGGTCCCTTTAAAATTTAATATTTTAGGTCAATATCACAATACCGGTATATGCCACTGCCTTTCACTAAATAAAAATACAAAATAAATGCGCAATAGTTTAAATGTGCATACGGTATTACAGTAATAAAAAAAATGTCTGCATACCGGTAATTGTACATTTATGAAAAAGAAATTGTGGAGAGAATCCTAACTATATACTTAAATTAAAATGCACTTAGTCTTTTGTAACTTTAGAATTCAAATAACACAATATAGCTTTGTGAACATGTCATCCCATTTGATATAAGGTATAACTGAAAATCTTTCTTAAACAGATTGAAGCCAAACATAGGTGTTTTTTGCCCTATTTCTTTACAACAAACTTCTCCTATATCCTAGCAAAAACTACTTAATATGTTTAAATGGGTAGACTTTAAACACTGTACTGAATGTTTAATGCTGAATAAAGTTATATCAATCGCAATATGCCATCTCAACTATGTTTACACTGTCTTCTGTAAATACAAATTATAATAATCTCAGATAAATTTCTCCTGATTTTTAAAACTGGGCACTTTGTTAGAGCTTAAAATATCATGTTAAAAGGCCTTAAGCTATATCTACATGTCGAAGGATGAAAGCTTAACTATTGCGACTATATATAGAGAATATTATGTCAGTGTCTTTTACTACCAAGTTTATTAGGCGATGCTTAAAAAACAAAGAACAGGGAGGCTCTGCTAAGCTATTCTACATTTTAAAAATTGTTAGTAAAAGACACTGACATAACATTCTTTTTATCATGTAGCTCCACATTTTCTGTTTGGTTTACTAGTTTTTTTGTGTGTTTTTTTTAATGTGTTTACTAGTTTTTTTTTGTGTTTTTTTAAATGTAACGTTTAAGATGGATGCCACCATATTCTTCATGATGTTAATTTATGGCGTAAGATAATGTTATGTTCTATAAATGCTGAGAAATTCACATTGCTTTTGATTTATCAGTCAGTGAGTGATAAAGCACAGTTTATTAGGTCACCCAGTTATCAGTCAGTGTGTGACAAAGTAAAGTGTATTAGGTCGCCCCTTTATCGGTCGGTGTGTGATAAAGCAAAGTTTATTAGGTCGCCCCTTTACCAATCAGTATCTGATAAAGCAAAGTTTAATAGGTCACCCCTTTATCAGTCAGTGTCTGATAAAGCAAAGTTTAATTGGTCGCTACTTTATCAGTCAGTGTCTGATAAACAAAGTTTTTTAGGTCACCCCTTTATCAGTCAGTGTGCGATAAAGAAAAGTTTATTAGGTCACACCTTTATCAGTCAGTGTGTGATAAAGCAAAGTTTATTAGGTCACCTCTTTATTAGGCAGCGTCTGATAAAGCAAAGTTCATTAGGTCACCTCTTTATCAGGCAGAGTTTGATAAAGCAAAGTTTATTAGGTCACCCCTTTATCAGGCAGAAAAGTGCATATCTGCACGATAAATAAAAAATATCACGTTAGTGCCTCATCACATACAGTTTATCAGGTGAGGCTGAGAAAAAATGAAGCCCAAGGCACTAACATGATATTTGATCGTTTAAAATCATTTAATTTACCTTTTTTTCCATTTTTTTCCTGTTAAAAAATATCCAGACATTTTCAAACATAGCCCGACGTCATCAGAAAAGGTGTTCATCATCGAAAGAGATGCATCTGATGGGATAGGAAAGTAACTGCAGAGATAAGACTTTATCTCAGGCACCCTGTTTCTCGGCAGAATTACAGAGATCAACATGATAAAGAACAAGTCACAATAGTGTCATGTTGAGCTGTATCAACACTTGATGTTGCAATAGTGTCATGTTGAGCCCTCGCTTATCAACACTCGATGAAGGCAATAGTGTCATGCTGAGCCCTCACTGTATCAACACTCGATGTCGCAATAGTGTCATGCTGAGTCCTCGCTGTATCAACATTCGATGTCGCAATAGTGTCATGCTGAGCCCTCGCTGTATCAACACTCGATGTCGCAATAGTGTCATGTTGAGCCCTCGCTGTATCAACACTCGATGTCGCAATAGTGTCATGTTGCGCCTTCGCTGTATCAACACTCGCTGTCGCAGTAGTGTCATGTTGAGCCCTCGCTGTATCAACTCGATGTCGCAATAGTGTCATGTTGAGCCTTCGCTGTATCAACACTCGATGTCGCAATAGTGTCATGTTGAGCCCTCGCTGTATCAACACTCGATGTCGCAATAATGTCATGTTGAGCCCTCCCTGTATCAACACTCGATGTCGCAATAGTGTCATGTTGCACCCTCGCTGTATCAACACTCGATGTTGCAATAGTGTCATGTTGAGCCCTCGCTGTATCAACACTCGATGTTGCAATAGTGTCATGTTGCACCCTCGCTGTATCAACACTCGATGTCGCAATAGTGTCATGTTGAGCCCTCGCTGTATCAACACTCGATGTCGCAATAGTGTCATGTTGAGCCCTCACTGTATCAACACTCAATGTTGCAATAGTGTCATGTTGAGCCCTCGCTGTATCAACACTCGATGTTCAGCTGGTTGATAAAAATAAGGCATGACTCTCCAAGATGATTGGATCTCATTTATTATTTTATCAAAAAAACATTGGCTTTTGGGAGTGTAATAAAGCCATGAACATAAACACAAGTGGCATACTTGACATCAACAATGTCATGTTAAGACAAGCTTTCTGATGTTACATGAAGTTATGAGATCATCTCTCATCCGTGCTAATTTGTTTATACATGCTCTGTTACACTTCAAAAGCAGGAAAAATGAAAACAATATATCCACAAATTTGAAATTTATGAATCAAACTTGTTGTCAAATTGTCATAAATAAAACAAATTATTAGATCAATAAGCACTCTTGCTGATAGTGTGATGATGTTAATTAATTCTCAGTAGAATACTCACTATAACGCATCAAATTTATTTAAAAAAATGTTTAGTTCTTTTTTTACCATATTAAGAAGAGAACATGTAATTCTAATGTCACATGTAAAGATTGAAGCATATGTGTTTCAATATATTGTCACGTGTCACGTGCATACATGTGTAAGTAAAGATAAAATAATAAAACGAAGAAATTGTTTAAACTATGTTAAAGTAACAATAAAACCATTTGCCTTCTCCAGCAGGCAACATGTTAAAACAGTTATTCCAGCACATCTTTGAATGAAATGATTTAAATACTAAGGGTATTATGACATACAGTTGAATTTTGATATGACTGCAGTACAAAAGTTATTATAATGAATAGTTATTTAATGGCCCATCAAAACATGATTTTAGGTTATATTGACCTACCTTACTATCAAATAGATTACTGTGGACTTCGATACACAGGACCATTGTGGACTACGATACACAGGACCATGTGATTTACGTCCTCATCTGACAGGCGAGGCTAAGGGAAGAGTCTTGCCTAAGAAGAAACCGAAGAAACCATGTGGCACCAGTGAAAGCCGAACCTGTTGTTCCCTGGATTCAGATTCAAATGTGCTATTCATTGGGCCACTGCTGCCTTAAAGGTTATTTATCTAAGGAGAGGTCTACTGAAAGTAGATAAAAACTACAAAAAAAGTTTGTTTGAATGGTGTTTTACGTCATTTTTAGCACATATTTAAGACATTGGCCCTTTTTTGTGGTAAAGGCAGATCTACCAGTTTTTCCTGGGTTTTAACCATTACTGTATACCTCCCGCCATCCATATGAATCAACACTTTCTCACTTGGCAAGTTGAGCTCCCAGCGGGATTCGAACTCCCGGCAGGATTCGAACCTGCAGCGGTGAGAGGCAAGAAAGTTTTAGATGTAGCGACTTTACTATATTAAACCCTGCACATTATTAATTTCATGAAATGTGAAACTGTACCTCCTGCCGTCATAAGAAAAATCAGCACAATACACTATTGCAGTACAAAATCAATAACAATAAATGTTTTCTGACATCAATTCTTACAAGAATACTGAGTTTGTAGTTTGATGGCAAGATATGCTCATAGAGTGCAAATGTACAAAAAAACAACAAGAGGGCCTGTATCGCTCTACTTGCTATATGGAGAATCTGGTAGGGAAAACTACAATGCTATACACAACTAGGTTTGGTACTGATCATTCCTGCCAAGTTTCACTGAAATCCAGCCAGGGGTTCAGGAAAAATAGTCCGGATAAAGTTTGTACACAAGGGGGCATAACTCTGTCAAAAATAATTCAACCGGAACATGGCAATGATATGTGCAACTTGCCTTGGTACTGATCATCTCTGCCAAGTTTCAATTAAATCTGGCCAGCGGTTCAGGAGAATTAGTCTGCAAAGTTAGTGCATTAAAATCTTTAAAGGGCCATAACTCTGCAAAATTCATTTAACCAGATCATGGCTATGATATGCACCACTAGGCTTGATACTGACCATCCTTGCCAAGTTTCGCTGAAATTCGGTAAGGGGTTCAGGAGAACTAGTAGGGACAAAGTTTGTGTAATAAAACATTTAAAGGGCCATAACTCTGCCAAAATCATTCAATGGGAACAATGGATGTACGACAGATGACGGACAGACGACAGACAACTCGCCATCCCATAAGCTCTGCTGACCATTCGGCCAGTAGAGCTAAAAATATATTAAACATATTGCATACGCATTTACAAGCCATATTCATGTGTTCATATTGACTTTTTGTGAAATCATTGTTCTGGAACTAATATTTTGCATACTAGTTAGGTGATTGGTTTAATTCACAGTTTAATGAAAGAGCGCATAACTCTTGTCAAAATGAAAGTCAGAGTTATTGGACATGGGCAACAGCATTCTTGGGTTAAGATGAAGATTTGTGTGAAGTTTCATGAACATAGGTCAAATACTTTGCAAGTTATAGCCAAGGTCAGTTTGCAGGTTAAAGTGTGACATACTAAGGGACGACAGACGACGACGGACGACAGACAAAGTGATCCCTAAGTGTCTGCCATGCTAAGCAGACAACACCAAAATGATGTCAAATAAATTAACTGAACACTGTGCTATCATTACATTTTGTGTTAAGTTTTGTGTGAAATTAGGGTAAACACCAACACAAATGTGAGTGTTGATGGAGAGAACTTCTATAAAGCCAACAGTTTCTCATGCTTTAGTTTGTAAATGGATCTGGCGCTTCAAAGATAGAAGAGAATGATAATGTGGAGTTCTGTTAATTCATTTTACGTCATTTTTTCATGAAGCAGTTTAGTAACTGGTACTTGTTTTGTTATGTAAATAATTTACGGTGATGGATATGACATTTAACTGCAATATGTATTGTCACTGTAGGGATCCGTACACCGGATCTTGGTCAAGACCCCGTTCACTAGTACGGAGTTTTGGTCAGCCATGTTGTAGAAAACGTACGGATAACAACAGCAAATGTAGGTTAACCACGTTTTTCTCCTATTTTTGTTCATTTTATATGAATAATCAGTATTGCTATATAGTGCGGAAACATTTCCCCGTTCAAATATTACCGTACATTGTTGACATATTACTTTAAATGCTACAATTCGGATCAAAGAAAAAAAATTCTCGGTGCTGAAATTCGCCCAAAGTACCCTTCAGCAATAAATATCTCATTAATTTTCAAGTTAATGAAAATTTTGAATTGGCAGATTTATTTGTTTTTCCAATATACGTGCATGTTTAAATGTTCAACTTCATTCATCCGAAATTGACCGAGATATGAATCGAAACAAAATTATTGTTTGTGTACGGGGTCTTGGGCACTTGTGTACGGAGTACTGCAAATATTCCCTTTTTACTGTACGGAGTTTTGCTTTAAATATATTGTATGAAACTATGGTTTTAATGGTACTTGCATTACATGTAATACATAAAACATTCATTGAATGTTTGTAAACAGTCAATGTAGTGTCATTAGAACTGAATCAACGTAGATTTCCTTGAACAGATATAATCATGCGAGCTATATAGATAATTAATATTAACCCATGCCGTTATCTATATCATGTTTTCAATGTAGTTTAAGAACCAACTTTACATTTCCTATTAACATGCTTAGGAAAGTTTGACATAGTTTAGATGTCAGTATGGGGCATAGAATTAATTTTAACCTGACAGGCAAACTGTTTGAAAAAATACGGTAAGGATTTTTAACGCCTGTGGGACGTATAATAATACTTTATTTAAACAACATTTTATTCAAGTACTGAATGGGATTGGACAACAGGCAATGCCTATGTAAGACCTCTCCCATATCAAGGTACATATAAACAATAAATTCATATCAAACATAACATAAAATGTGGAATTGTAGAACAGTTTGCATATATTGGTTTGACAATTAACTTAGAATCTTTGAAACATGTGTACCGTGATTGTTTAGTATTAACACTTTGTACTGTCAGAAAGAATTTAAGTGAGAAAAAAAAAAATCAACAGAAAGAAAATCATACTGGAAACCAATACGAAATATATATAAAAATGTACCGATTATTACAAAATATAATGGTTTTAGTATGAGTTTCTGTAACCAATAGTTAATTTTGGAATTTAAGATAACTGAGAAAACAGACAAACAAAAAAATATAAATTACAATAAAAAAGGAAGAAAGATGATAATATATAAAAAAAACTTCTAGCATTGTGACAAAACATATCTGAACAATAGTATATACATACATATACATATGTACATGTACATACATCTATAATTCTACGAAAATCCCCTGGTACACTTGATGTATTTGTGGACGATAAGTACAATTTCTGAGTTCGTAGTATCGTCTAGATTGGAACTGCCATTTAGTATCAAGTCAATGTTGATATGCGTGACATCAACAAGATTGGCTAGGGTATCAAGTAAGTCATTTCTGAATTGGTTATACAGTGGACAGTTGAAAAAAAAAAGAGTATTGTCCTCACATGGATTGCCACATTTCGGACATACTGCTGAATCCGTCAAGAAGTGGTCAAATAAATGCGTATTTAGATTACTTGAGTTATTTCTTAATTGACAATGGATGATGTTATCATTCCTAATTCCTATATTATAGTGATATGGACTGTCAGTCCTATGTTCAATAGCCTTAAGTTTGTTTATGCTTAAATTGTTCAACAGATGGTGCATTTTTAGCGTCTAAATGTAAAGCATTCCACAATTTAACTGTACTCGGCAGAAAGCTGTTATAATATGATGTTGTACGACAAAGAGGGAGACGTAAGTTTAATCCTGAAGTTCGATGGTTATAATTATTGTTTACAGGTAAGTATGGCTGGATTAAGTTATACATGTAATCTGGACTTATGCCATAAATTATTTTGTAAATAGTTACAAGATTATGATATTTTCTTCTTTTTGTTAATGTTTCTAAGTTCAATTCAGTATATAAGTATGATCTAGAGGAATTGCATCTGAGGCTTGTTATTATTCGTGCTGCTTCAACTTGGACGCTCTCTAATAGATCAGATTCTCCCTGTGTACAGTTATCCCATACTGAATCGCCATATTCAAGTATAAGTCTTATAAAGGCGATATATATTTTCAATAGAGAATGTCTGTCAAGTTTGTACTTAAGCATTCTTAGAATGTTAAATCGTGCACATGCTTTTTCGTATATATTTTCTATATGATGCGACCAAGTTGCATTGGACTGAATTGTTAATCCAAGGTGGCAATGTGACGCTACGTCTTGTACTATATCATTATCAAAGTAGACTGGTGGGTGGTTATAGTTTCTTCTAGTGCAAACAAGGCTTTTGTTTTTTTGAGGATTAAATGTAACAGCCCATTTTTTTGACCATTCAGATATTTTGCAAAGATCGTTTGTAAGAGAGTTGGCACATTCTACTGGGTTTTTATCAACTACAACAAAAGAGAAGTGCCATCAGCAAATAACCGTACATCATTCAATAAGTCATCTGTGATGTCATTTATATAAAGCAGAAATAGAAACGGACCTTAAACAGAGCCTTGCGGAACACCTGCATCTATAGTACTGAAGCTTGAAGAAAATCCATCTAGGACTACTTTTTGCTGCCTATCAGAGAGATAGCTACGTATCCAGTTACATAATGAATCATTGATACCATATTTAGCTAATTTAAAAAGCAACCCAGCATGCCATACTTTGTCAAACGCAAAATATAATTCGTACATCTTTCCCAGCGTCGAGGTTGCTTATTATGTTATTATATATTTTTATGAGCTGATTTACTGTAGAGTCTCTAGGTTGAAAGCATGCCTGGTATTTGCACAGAAGTTTATTCGTTTTGATATAGTTGAACAAGTGTTTAAATACGATTTTTTCCATCAATTTGCAAATAATACTGGTAATGGATATAGGCCTATAATTGCCCGGCATGTCAGGTTCTCCCTTGCCCTTAAAAATAGGAGTTACATTCGCCTGTTTCCATTGGTATGGTACTTTTCTAGTGGACAATGACAGATTAAAAAGTCGCGCCAATGGAGCAGCGATGCTATTTAAAACTAATTTTAACACCTTTGGGCTAATCATATCTGGGCCTGGAGGTTTCGATAATTTCAAGAATTTCAATTGATCAATACTTCCGTTTCATTTATAATAAAGTCATTCATTTTATTGTCAGTGCGATTATGAAAAGTAGGTAATTCCGGTTCATGTTCAATATGAGTTGTTGCAGAAAAGGAATAATTCAATGTGTTTGCTTTGTCTACTGGATGTATTAAAATACGACCGTTATTTTTTATTGGAAAGTTTGGTTGAGTTACTTTGTCAATTTAGAGAGCGCTTTTGCTATACGCCACCATTTACCCGGTGGGGGGGGGGGGGGAGGGGGGGGGGATTGATTTATCAGTTAACTGGGATATAAGTTTTGACTTGTATGATTCCTTAGATTCGCGGATCAAAGCAATTACCTCATTTCTAAGTTGAATAAACATTGACCAATGTAATGGATTGTTGTAAATGAGAAAAAAAATTATATGACGTTAACTGTGGTCACAGTGAGCTAAAATTGGACAACTGTATCAATTCTAACAGACAATAATATACGTCTGGACTTAGTTTGTAGTACATGTAGTTATTTGGAATAAGTACGGAGTCTTTCTCAAGAATTACCCCTTTTAAGTTTTAGTTTTCTGCATTTTTTTCGTCTTAACGATAAAAAATGGTATAAGACATATAGGACCTAAATAATGTCTACGAATGACTACAAATATAAGTAAATAACATCAGTGCAGAGCAGCGAAAACAATCTTAGCATTGCAAAACCCCGTACAGTACATGGACAAGACTCCGTACACAAATCAGCGTCTTTTTATATGAATTAGTTACGTTGGACACGTTTTGTTTCGATTCATATCTCGGCTAATTTCGGATGAATAATGCTGAAATTTTGAACATGCACGTATATTGGAAAAACAAATCAATCTGCCAATTCAAAATTTTCATTAACTTAAAAATTAATGAGATATTTATTGCTGAAGGGTACTTTGGGCGAATTTCAGCACCGGCAATTGTTTTTCTTTGATCCGAATTGTAGCATTTAAAGTAATATGTCTACAATGTACGGTAATATTTGAACGGGGAAATGTTTCCGCAACATATAGCAATACTGATTATTCATATACATGAACAAAAATAGGAGAAAACATGGTTAACCTACCTTTGCTGTTGTTATCCGCACGTTTTCTACAACATGGCTGACCAAAACTCCGTACTAGTGAACGGGGTCTTGACCAAGATCCTGTGTACGGATCCCTACAGTGATTGTGGTCAGTGTACGTAGTAGCATACGAAACAGCATTGATGTTTACAAGCTTAATATGAAATAATGGGCATTTGAAATTGAGTTTATTAAAAAAAAAAAAAATTAAACTGCCCTGCTCTCGTGTTAATGGGTTACTATGACGATGTATACAATGTCTTTATGCAATTTTAATTATAAACTGATTATACTGATATCGACTGTGCTATAAAGGATACACTGCTTAACATTATGTATAAATTGTAATGTTAATGATGAATGGCCACCCTTTTTGTAGTATTATCAATTAACAAATTTAACTCTTAAACATCATATGAACATTTCTTGACAGTCCCGGGAGAAACATACATTTAATTGAATTGGGGTTTTAAGGCGCACCAACACATTACAGGTTATATGGCGCCTAACAGGCATAAACATGCCAGACTCATCTTCCATGTACATCGAGATAAAATATGGAAAATGGGCCTGGAACCTTCTCACACTGAACTGCAGAGTTGCTGCAAATTCTATCGTAAAAACTCCATTTACGCTGCAGCCACGTTTATTGTTTTTTCTGCCACTGCTCTTAGTGATGTGAGCGAGATGACACCTGAAACAATGCAGGGGTCATGATGAAGACCTTTAATGAGCATGAACAAAAAATGACAAAATGAATATGAATGGGGGGTGTCCTACCCCTCTGCATGTGACGGTGTGTTTGCAGTGGTTGTATTCTACCCCGGCAACCACACGGGGATAACATACATTTAAAACCGCTACTAAGTTGTATGTAAATATAAATATATTTGCATGACGTAGATACTATTTTTACCACTGCTTGAAATGGAGAAATGAGGTAAATCTGAATTGTATAGCTGCACAACTATTGCCAGATAATTGATAAATACATTTACCTGAGATTAATTGAATTGAATTGGGTTTTTTAAGGCGCACCAACACATGAAAGGTTATATGGCGCCTAACAGGAATGAACATGCCAGGCTCATTCTCCATGTACATCGAGATAAAATATGGAGAACGGGCCTAGAACCTTCTCACCCTGAACTGCAGAGTTTCTGCAAGTTCTATTGCAGACACTCCATTTTCGCTGGAGCTACGTTTATTGTTTTTCTGCCACTGCTCTAGTGATACGAGCGAGATGGCACCTGAAACAATGCAGGGGGGGGGGGGGTTCTACCCCTCTGACTTCCTCTCCAGCGGGATCTGCAGTGGGCCTATTCTTTGCCCCGTAACCGAACGCCCCCCACCCCCCCACCCCCCCACCGAGAAACACACGGCACACGGGGCTACCTGTGGATTAATTTACCTGTTCAAAGTTTTCTACAGCATCAAACAATAACCTATTCTCGCTTTTCAGATATTGCAATGTGTGAATTGTAAATACCTATTGTTGTGTATTGATTTCGATTTAAATAAACATAAACATGTTCATGGAAGAAATCATGGCTGGAGAACTTTAACTATTTAATAATCAAGATTTTACAGCAGCCGTCTCATTTTTCTCGATCACCACTCGTATATTACATTTAATAATAGGCTTTATTGAAAAACAAAATTTTTGCTCTTATTATCTATACAAAGAGAGCGGGGATTTAAACAATGAAAATACACTCTTCTTGTAAAACATTAATGCTTTTTGTAGGCTTTTAATAGAAAATAACTGAAGGTGTAATAGGCTGTTAATAAGGTATATAGTAGTTTCCTACTTTAAATTAAAGGGAATGAAGCGACACAGCCACACATCTTTATTATTGAGAGTTCTGGAAAACTTGAATAAGGGTGAAAGAATTATCAAAATCGGTTGATTAACAAAGAAGATATGATCATTTGAAGTTTCTGTTGAAACGTATATGGAAGTGGCCATTTTGAGAGCTATGACATCACGGTTTTAAATGACCATATATGGAATATTTATAAATATGAAAATTTTACTATAGGGGAAAAATGACAGCAACTGTATGAAAAATATGTACCGTAATACAGTATAAAAAAATTGTCATTTTCTTTGTTTTAAATGATATTTATCAATATTCCATATAATATGAAACCATGACGTCATAGTTCTCAAAATGGCGGCTCCCATATCCGTTTTAGAACAACCTTTAAATGGTCATATCATTTTTGTTTATCATCCGATTTTGATAATTATTTCACCTTTTTCCAAGTATTTCAGAACTCCCAATTGTTTGGCTTTGTCGCTACATTCACTTTAATAAAGGCTGTTTATGGCAGTATAACAAAAGTTTATTTTTTTATTAAAATGAATCAAGTTTGTTAATAGAATCACTATATGAATTGTAAAAAAGCTGCATTTCACTCACAATGCACAGGTATATGTATCTATGTCTGTATCTATGTGTAAATGTGTAAATATCTATATATGAAATAATTACTACAAAAACTTAAGGCCCCACGAGTTGTATAGGCTAGTCAAGGATAAAATCCTGGAAACTTCCCTCCCCCCATCCACCTCACCACCCACTATCAAACCAACCCCCTTGCAGTGTTGAGAGTCATGGATGCCAGGTCGACACGTTTCCTGTTGGTATATTGCAATATACTTGTGTATAATATCATAATTCACAGAGCTTTGGGTTTAACCTATACATATAGTCACAGAAAAATCCCATGCTGTACAGTATGTATGTCAAAAGGTTGTTAAGGATCCTCCTTGATTGCAGTATTTTATATACAACAAGAATTGAATTCAATTGGGTTTTAAGACGCACCAACACATGAAAGGTTATATGGCACCTAACAGGAATGAGCATGACAGGCTCACCCTCCATTTACATCGAGATAAAATATGGAGAATGGGCCTAGAACCTTCTCACCTGCAAAACTGCTGAGTTGCTGTAAATTCTTTTGTAGACACTCCATTTATGATGGAGCCACATTTATTGCTTTTTCTGCCACCGCTATAGTGATTTGAGTGAGTGGAGGATCTGCAGTGGCCCTATTCTTTGCCCGGGAACCACACGGGGCTATATATAAAACAAGAGAGGCCTACAAATGTCTGAAGGCACCCATCATGGCTTGAGGGCACTTCACACATTAAAATGGCTGTAACAATGGAGAGGATGGGATGTAGGCATTCTACTAGTCCAGCAACCCTCCTTCTGTAATCGGTTTCCAATTTATTGTTCAAGTCAACCTAATACCTTATATTGTGTATTTCAATAGGACCAAGTAGACTGGTACCCTGTACATAGAATAGTCTACTGGTCCCCGAAATTACTCATGATTGCAGGGTTAGCATTCTACCAATTAGCTGTGGACAAACCAAAAATCAATGTTATCTGAAAAGCAATATCAGAAAAGAATAGTTTTTAATATTTCCTTTTCCTTTGCTTATTAAACAAATTCAGCCAAATTAAGGTTGTACGGTTCATCTACAAATTGCTGGACTGGATTTGAAAATTGCATAACCTCCAAATCAAGGGGTCAAGGACAAGAACTTGTATATAAACACACAACAATTAAATGACCTTGACACATGACTTTGAAATGTGACAATGATATTGGTTAGCAACACATCATTTATTGATGATACATACTCACTAAAAGTTTCATCCAATTATCTCAAGCCATTTATGATGAAAATTGGATGACCTTGACCTTTGACCTTTGAAAATAGGACACCAAATTTTATCTAATGGTCATACATACAGGCATAAAGTTTCACCTCATTATCTTACGCTATTGAGAAATTATGAACTAGACACAACCATTTGACTTAAGGGAATGGTCTTCAACATGTTCAAAGAGCTTAAATTATGTACCGGCTGCTTTTTCAATATTTCCTATAAACAAGAGGTCAATGACCTTGAAGCTCTACTGACAGGTTTTTGATACCTAGATCAGCATTCCTGTGAAGTTTCACGAAAATCCGTCAAGTAGTTTCAGAGGAGTAGTCGCTACAAGTTTTCATTTTATAACACTATGTAAACAAAGATGGCTGCTGGCGGCCATGTTTAACGTCAAATCAAAATCATTTTTGTCAAGGATCAACATCTTGTCATACTGACCATTTTAGAAAAAGTCCCATATCAATATCACTTATAGTTTTCAAGAAGTAGTCGCTACAAACTTGTATTTTGAAAATCTATTTTTAGCCATGGTGGCCATCTTGAATTACCGGCTGACCTGAAATTTTGCTAGGATAAATTAGACTTCAAGAGCAACATTCCTGTGAAGTTTTATGAAAATCCGTCGAGTAGTACAGCGGAGTAGTCACTACAAGTTTTTACTGGATAACACTATGTAAACAAAGATGGCCGCTGACAGCCGTGTTGAACAGCGAATCAAAACGATTTTCGACAAGGACCAACATCATGTCATGCTGATCATTTTAGAAAAAGTCCCATATCAATACCACTTATAGTTTTCAAGAAGTAATCGCTACAAACTTGTTTTTTGAAAATCTATTTTTAGCCGTGGTGGCCATCTTGAATTTTCGGCCGACCTGAAGTTTTGCTAGGATCAATTAGACATCAAGAGCAAAATACGTGTGAAGTTTCATGAAAATCCGTCATGTAGTTTCAGAGGAGTAGTCGCTACAAGTTTTCATTATATAACTCTATGTAAACAAAGATGGCCACTGGCAGCCATGTTTAACGTCGAATCAAAATAATTTTCGACAAGGATCAACATCACGTCATACTGATCATTTTAGGAAAAGATGCATATCAATATCACTTATAGTTTTCAAGAAGTACTCGCTACGAACTTGTTTTTTGAAAATCTATTTTTAGATGTGGCAGCCATCTTGAATTTCCGACCCACCTGAAATGTTGCTAGGATCATTTAGACATAAAGAGCAACATTCCTGTGAAGTTTCATGGAAATCCGTTGAGTAGTTTCAGAGGAGTAGTTGCTACAAGTTTTTACTAAATAACTATGTAAACAAAGATGGCCGCTAGCAGCCATGTTCAACGTCGAATCAAAACGATTTTCGACAAGGACCAACATCATGTCATGCTGATCATTTTAGAAAAAGTCCCATATCAATATCACTTAAGAGTTTTCAAGAAGTAGTTGCTACAAACTTGTTTTTTAAAAATCTATTTTTAGATTTAGTGGCCATCTTAGATTTCACATCAACATGAATTTTTGCTAGGATCAACTAGACTTCATGGGCAACATTTCTGTAAAGTTTCATGAAAATCCATTCAGAAGTTTCAGAGGAGTAGTCGCTACAAAAAAAGTTTACGGACGGACAGACAGACAGACAGACAGACAGACAGACCGACCGACCGACCGACGGACGACGGACGCCGCACCACGACATAAGCTCTGCTGATCTCTGATCAGTAAGCTAAAAATTGTACTGACCACTGATACTGTAATGACATAGAGACATTGGTTATGTGGCTTTGGTCTATATTGAAATCTACATGACTTTGTTAACCTGCCTCATTGGGTTTATTAATAACAATATAATAAAAAGTAAGTCTTAAAAGAGTAACACGTCCAAGGAAGTCTCTTTTGGAACCCTCAGACAACATATTATCTGTATTTTACATGGTAAATAATACAAAACTTTGTTTAAAAAAGGATGCTTTGTTTATTACATATACATTCTAATCTAACTTCATGTCCTCTCATCAAAATGGAAACAACATTTATTGTAGTAGCAGAAAACATCAACAATAAATAAAACTCTCATATAATAATAATAATAATAATGTATTTGAAAAGAAGCTTCTGATGGAGCCCTTTTAAAGAACATCCAGTACAACAATACATGTATATAATATCTGTACACCAACAAACATATATCTGTTTGGCACCAAGCATTCTAACAATGAACAAAATACAATTATTGCACGAATAATATGGAATGCTAGGTTAAATATCCATTAATACTTGTTCTGTGACAATAAATAACTTGATTGCTCCTATAAACTCTCGAGTTACTGTTTCTTTCTATACCAAAAACGCTGCTTTTTTTTACCCCACCCTCCCATACCAGAAAATTATTTTTTTCATGGCTTCCTTCATTAGTTTACATCACCTGTTTTGATGCAGAAGAAGATAAGAATTATTTGTTGCTTGAAATTCCATGATGTTAAAATCATTCTAATTTCCCAACAAAAATGTCACTTATTAATCCATTCAACTGTTATTTACTCCAAAACAAACAAGTATCCTGTATGTATCAGTAAACAACAAGTATCCTGTATGTATCAGTAAACAACAAGTATCCTGTATGTATCAGTAAACAACAAGTATCTTGTATGTATCAGTAAACAACAAGTATCCTGTATGTATCAGTAAACAACAAGTATCCTGTATGTATCAGTAAACAACAAGTATCCTGTATGTATCAGTAAACAACAAGTATCCTGTATGTATCAGTAAACAACATGTATCCTGTATGTATCAGTAAACAACAAGTATCTTGTATGTATCAGTAAACAACAAGTATCCTGTATGTATCAGTAAACAACAAGTATCCTGTATGTATCAGTAAACAACAAGTATCTTGTATGTATCAGTAAACAACAAGTATCTTGTATGTATCAGTAAACAACAAGTATCCTGTATGTATCAGTGAACAACAAGTATCCTGTATGTATCAGTAAACAACAAGTATCCTGTATGTATCAGTAAACAACAAGTATCCTGTATGTATCAGTAAACAACAAGTATCCTGTATGTATCAGTAAACAACAAGTATCCTGTACGTTTCAGTGAACAACATGTATCCTGTATGTATCAGTAAACAACAAGTATCCTGTATGTATCAGTAAACAACAAGTATCCTGTATGTATCAGTAATGCTATGCAGGGGTTACAAATATGAGCATGTATGAATTGTAACACAATATGTAACAATACGTAACAATATGTAACAATATGTAACAATACCAGCTTGTCAGTATAACATGGAATCACTATGTCTGTTTATGTTTCAAGGGGTACATCAAATGTTTTGAGGGGTCTTACTCCATTTGTCCGACATATATTTAACAAAGAAATTTATTTTCTATTTTTAAGGACCAAAACAGGAACGTGCCTTAAAATGACCCCTTATTTACAAGAAATTCATTCTGCAGTTATATATGTGTTTAATATCCTAAGTTGCACATCAGGACCAATTTAAGCATTTTGAGACCAATTTTGTTCAAAATCATGAGTTTAAATTTTATATCTAACAACATGGTGCCAACACCACATTTTGATGAATATGACTTTGTTATTATGAATTGGAACATATTTACAATTTTAGACACTTCTACAAAATTCCTGACATACTCCCTTTAAGAAAGATATAACTATACTCAACAAAAAAAGAAACCTCCTCAACATTTACCCATACATGTAGACACAATGAAAATATATTTTGTTTGGTCTTATATGTTAATACCTTTGTTAAAAGGCCAGCACTGTCATGAAAACAAATTTTCCTTGAATCAAACTTGTACGCAAAGTTATTCCCCTTGTTTCGGTTTAAACAGCATTTCCGGGTCTTGTGGTTTAAACTTTGATTTAACACAGTTTTGTTCTATTGAAATAAATAGTGATGCAGAAAAGGTCAAGAACAATGAAATGTTTATCACAGCCATGTCTAAAAAAGCAGTTTGTACATATATGAAACAGTTATAATGTGTGCGCAAGTTAATTGTCACATACTACAGAGGTACAGTCAAACATGCATTAAGAGACACAAAAAAAAAGAAGGGAAATTGTTCTCTTAACACAGTAAGTATCTTAATACAGGTGTTTTTTTCATTTAAAATAATACAACTGAGAACTGAAATGGTGATCTTTTAAAACAAGGGGTCTCTTAAATAAGATAGTATCTTGAAGCAGCTGGTCTCTTAGAAGAGGTGCTCTCTTCATAGATATGGTCTGTTAATAGCTGTTTAATAGAGTTGGTCTCTTAATAGAGGTAGTCTCTTTATAGAGGTGATCTCTTAACAGATAAGGTTTCTTAATAGTGGTAATCTCTTGATAGATAAGGTCTCTGAATAGAGGTAGTCTCTTAATATATGTCTCTTAATAGAGGCAGTCTCTTAATAGATAATGTCTCTTACTAGAGGTAGTTTCCTAACAGATGATGTCTCTTCTCTTAATAGAGGTAGTCTCTTGATAAGGTATCTTACTAGAGGTAGTCTCTTAATAGATAAAGTCCCTTAATATAGGTAGTTTCTTAACAGATAAGGTCTCTTAACAGAGGTGATCTATTAACTATTAATAGATAATGTCTCTTAATAGAGTTAGTCTCTTAATAGGGATAGTTTCCTATTAGATGTTGTCTCTTCTCTTAACAGAGGTAGTCTAAATAGATAAAGTCTCTTAATAGATAAAGTCTCTTAATAGATAAGGTCCCTTAATATAGGTAGTTTCTTAATAGAGGTGATCTACTAATAGATAATGTCTCTTAACAGAGGTAGTCTCTTAAAAGATAATGTATTTTAATAGAGATGGTCTTTTAATAGATGTGGTCTATTAATAGATAAGGTATCTTAATAAATGTGGTCTCTTAATAGAGGATGTCTTAACAGATGTGGTCTGTCTCTGTCTGGTTTGTCTGATAGAGGGTGTCTTAACAGAAGTCGTTTCTTGAGCAGGTCTGTACCACACTTGTGACATGATAAGTTGGGACATTTCAGTACCAGTTGACAGATGTCACATAAAGCCACCACATCATGCTGATGTCCTAATCTGGAATGCTGACTTCCAAGTGTCAACAGAGAGAGGTACAGTGTTTATACACCGAGGTCCCATGCATGATCAGTCTTGTCTAAGTGAGATTCATATATTGACTAATAGTTGTCGCCTAAATTCACCTTACTAGTCGATACCAGGTACCGGCCAAATTCCATACCAAAAGAGGTACCAGCAAAATTCCGTACCATTATAATTACAAACCCAAATAATTACCTGCCAAATTCCATACTCAAACATGTACCTGCCAAATACCCTACAAAAATATCTGTACCACCATTTTTAACTAAAAATTCAATGTGTGCTCATAACCTTAAATCATAGCAACAATACTTTTGTGTTTCATGTACAAATACATTCATCTGGCAATTCCTCTAATAATGCACATTGTTTGAAATAGCATCAGAGATGAGAGGAAAACTTGTGGATTTACCAACATTCACATAGGTTCCATTCTAATCTAGTGAAAACTAATTTAATTAGTTTTAATTAGTTTTAGGCAAGCATTTTTCTATGTTCTATTTTTTAAGGTAAATCTAACTGACTCAGTTTTAGGAAGGCAGGTTTACATCTAGGAAACAAACTGACTAATTTTAAGAATGCAGGTTTTCTTCTTGTTTGGCACAATGATCTGTCAGCATAACAGCCAGTAAGATTCTTCTGGAACTATCTACCTGTTACATTGATCTGCTTCAAACCGGCTGCAAACATCCTATTGATATTGTAACATCTATTTTGCCAATGCAGAGTCTAACAATACAAAAAAATAATTTTAATGAATCATGCTGCTTGATGTCATGTTTTCCAGAATGCATTGCCATACAGCTTGGTATCATGTTTCATGGCATGTCCTGTCATACAGTGTGAGATCATGTTTTGGAAAACCATCATTTAGCCTGATGTCATGTTTCAGGAACGTTTGCATACATCTTAGTCTCATGTTTCAGCAACTCGTCATACAGTTTGGTGTTTCAGGAATATTGCACACAACTTGGTGTCATGTTTCTGGAACCCATCAATCAGCTTGGTGTCGTGTTTCAGGAACGTTCGCATACAGCTTCGCGTCATGTTTGAGGTATGTTTGCACACAGCTTGATGTCATGTTTCAGGAACCCATCATTCAGTGTCTCGTCATGTTTCAGGACTTAAGGAGGCTCATGATCACAGCTCTTTCTTTGTCCCCGAGATTTCTCACCTCCATAATAAACTCTCCACTATCTGTAATTAAAAAGAAAATAAACATATTTAATGTTTATAAAATCAACAAAGCGCAATCCCCATACATGTATTATGTTCACAGGTCAGTTTGTGACGATTGTTCTTTGATACTCAGAACACAAATAGTACCATGTATGTTATTCTATATGTACGACACTGTAAATCAATGAACCATATTTAGGGTATTGAACTTTTAACCCCAACCAAGAGTTCCATGGGTGACCCTCGAGCAGAATAACATATATAGTACTATTTGTGTTACGAGTATCCCCTAGATTTGGATACAGGGTGAACATATTTTTGTTCACCATTTTCACCTGTGTGAAGAACGCGTGGGGATTTGCATGCTGTTGAATTGATTCTAGTTTAAATGTGTATTTTAGGGTTTTGATTATGGCAACCTTTGGTCTACTGACATGAACAGTAGTGTCAGAAAGATTCATTACTCCATGGAAAGGGTTGCTGAAAGATTCCCTCCTCAAAGTTTACCTTAAAGGGTGAGCCAAGTAGATATCAGGGCAGTTGTGTTGTGCAATGAGCAAGGGGAAAACAGACTCCAAATAATGCCTGATATTCACCCCCTGGGAACTCCGATATATTCTCATTGATACTCACTGTATTTCTGCAGCTTTCCCAGGAACTCACAGAAAACCTCACTGAAAGCTGACTGGCCCTGAAAATATTAAAACAAACCTTTGAGATCTCACTGCTGCATTACCTGTTTGTGTTGTCAATGACAAATACTGATTGGACTCGATTCTCATATTTCTGTTGTTGACGTCATGCAAAATTATTGAAATAAATCTATAATAAACAGTAATAAAAAAAAAATGGTTTTCTTTCACTCAAAAAATATTTCATAAGCATAACATTCTAGATTCTGGGATTCTTGTTATTCTTGAAAGGTGGCTACTGATCAACTGAATTACCACTAAAATATTTAATTGTATTGCTCCAATAACGACCTTTTGATGGAATGTCTACAAACAACTACCTCCAACCCTGGGCTGAACGTTGAATCCCCACAAACAATTACCTCCAACTCCGGGCTGAAAGTTGAATCCCCACAAACAATTACCTCCAACCCTGAGCTGAAAGTTGAATCCCCACAAACAATTACCTCCAACCCTGAGCTGAAAGTTGAATCCCCACAAACAATTACCTCCAACCATGGGCTGAAAGTTGAATCCCCACAAACAATTACCTCCAACCCTGGACTGAAAGGTGAATCCCCACAAACAATTACAATCCAACCCTGGACTGAAAGGTGAATCCACACAAACAATTACCTCCAAAACTGAGCTGGAAGTTGAATCCCCACAAACAATTACATTCCAACCCTTAGCTGAAAGTTGAATCCCCACAAACAATTACCTCCAACCTGGACTGAAAGGTGAACTCCCACAAACAGTTACCTCCAACCCTGAGCTGAAAGTTGAATCCCCACAAACAATTACCTCCAACCCTGGACTGAAAGGTGAATCCCCACAAACAATTACCTCCAACCCTGAGCTGAAAGTTGAATCCCCACAAACAATTACCTCCAACCCTGAGCTGAAAGTTGAATCCCCACAATTACCTCCAACCCTGGGCTGAAACAAACAATTACCTCCAACCCTGGGCTGAAAGTTGAATCCCCACAAACAATTACCTCCAACCCTGAGCTGGAAGTTGAATCCACACAAACAATTACCTCCAACCCTGAGCTGAAAGTTGTATCCACACAAACAATTACATTCCAACCCTTAGCTGAAAGTTGAATCCCCACAAACAATTACCTCCAACTCTGGGCTGACAGTTGAATCCCCACAAACAATTACCTCCAACTCTGGGCTGACAGTTGAATCCCCACAAACAATTACCTCCAACTCTGGGCTGACAGTTGAATCCCCACAAACAATTACCTCCAACTCTGGGCTGACAGTTGAATCCCCACAAACAATTACCTGTGACTAAATATTAGGAGAAAAATCCCCATAACAATTACGTCCTACTCTAATTGGTTATTATCCCCACAAACAATGGCCTTCGATCCCAATGACGGTTAAATTCTCAATAACATTTGCCTGTGACCCTAATGGGAGTATTCAGTATAATCTCTAAGAACAGTTACATTAGACGCTATCAGAAGTAGAATCCACAGAAACACTTAGCTCCGACCCTAAAACAAATTACCACCTCTTCTAGCATTGTCACTGAGCTTATTCTTACATCAAAGCAATCTTATCAAGCCACCTCACATTGACATTATTATATTAGTCTCTACAAACACTCACCTCGTCATCTTCATCCCAGCTGTCCCAGTCTGAACTCTCTTTCTCGTCACTCTCAGACCCGTCCCTCGGAGTTGAGCACCCGTCTCCGCTATCACTCAGGGCGGACAATCTCCCAGTCAAGCTTCCACTGTTACTACTCAGGTTTAACGTCAAGCTCTCGGGGAATCTGTTACTGGATGGTGTACCTACAACATTTGTATAATAAACCATTATTGGCAACATTGTGACAATTTTACAATTCATTTCCTAAAATAAGAGATAGTCTTGTTTAATGCATTAATCCCTTTTTAAAACACTCACCAGTTTCCAAAACTGAAATTAAATATAGGTCAAATATATAACGATTTGGGGATCGCGGTGCAATTGTGCAAATTGTTTCCAACAATTCTTGCAGTTTTTTGACAGAAAATAATAATATCAAACTGCATGTGTGCATTTCATACAAATGAGTTTGTTTGGAGACTAATTATCAAAATGGAAGGCAATGGTCCTTGTCAATCTTGAAGTTCGCAAAAAGTACTTAAGACTCTATAATTATGAGCCGTGAATTTTCCACTAAAAATGTTTTTGTCACAACGTACCCACAATAACCTCCTCCGAGTCCGAGTCCGAGTCAATCTGGGGGCTGTATGAGCGTGGAATGTCGTTGGACATGAGGTACAGGTCGGCACTTTCATATCCAGGACGGGGCGAGTTATCCACAGTGAACTGCACAGTCTGTAATGTAGGCATAACAACAATGCAGGTATGGTTGTATTCCAGCAGCCCACAGGGGCATATGTGCAGTAGCAGAACGCTGCCCACAGGGGCATATGGGAAGTAGCAGAACGCTGCCCACAGTGGCACATGGACAGTAGCAGAAGGCTGCCCACAAGGGCATATGGGCTGTATCAGAATGCTGCCCACAGTGGCATATGGGAAGTAGCAGAACGCTGCCCACAGTGGCATATGGGAAGTAGCAGAACGCTGCCCACAGTGGCACATGGGCAGTAGCCGAACGCTGCCCACAGGGGCTTATGGGCTGTATCAGAACGCTGCATATGGGCAGTAGCAGAACGCTGCCCACAGTGGCATACAGTAGCAGAATGCTGCCCACAGGGGCATACAGGCAGTAGCAGAACGCTGCCCACAGTGGCATACAGGCTGTATCAGAACGCTACCCACAGGGGCATATGGAGAACACTGCCCACAGTGGCATACAGGCTGTATCAGAACGCTACCCACAGTGGCATATGGGCAGTAGCAGAAAGCTACCCACAGTGGCATACGGGCAGTAACAAAATGCTAACAAGTTTCAGGCTAGGACTTGATCAGCATAGTCCATTGGCAATCAAGAATTGAACTGAATGTTGTTTAATGGCCCAGCAACACAGTACAGGTTATTAAGAGCCAGCCAAGACAGAAAGGAAAGATACATAGGAACACAAGAACCTGCCCAATTCTTACTAATGCGCTCTATTAGGCGAAATACAGTAGATTCCTATGATTCTGTCCTATGATTCTGTCCTTAGGCTAACATGTTCTTAAAAAGACGTACAACACCAATTAAACAGTCCTATGATTGTTTGACATTCAGGGGGGATAGACTCCGATACAGGGGACCGCGCAGTCTATGTCCCCATCTGACGGACATGGCTAAGGGAAAGTGATCAAGAATAAATCAGAATATATATCGAGTTATTAAATTATTTGTCTTTTAAATTCAATAGCCACAGCCTTTATAAAGTTGCATTTATTAGGTTTACATCTTGCAAAGGAAAAACAGAAGAATCGATTAACTAATTTGCATAACTGTCTAGAAAAGGTCTGCAGTACTGTACCTCATTGAGCCTGGCTGATATCCCTGACAACACTGTGGAGAGGTGCTGATTGAAGTGGACTGGTTTACACAACTCCTCGTATATCAACAACACCTTCTGTAGCTGTGGCAAGTCTAAACTCTGAAAGAATAAAAACATGGGTCATTTAGACTGTCAAAATCCAATCAAACAAACCAGAACTGTCACCCTTGGGAACTGAATAATATACCATCGCCAGACTTTATTAGTAAAGGTATATAATCGAGGTAAAAATATGCCGACAGAGAGTTCTTTTTTTTTAAGATCATTAGGACACTAAGAGTGGTGTCCGTGGTCAAGAGGTTTGAGTCTGTCTCGAAATCACTTGCCCCTCATCGCAGTGAGTTCACGCCTGCATGGGACCAGAAATCCTTATATGTGGAAGCAAGCTATCCAGCTTACTTTAGTAAAAACTAAAACGTGTTAAATGTTCTAAGTGAGCAAGAGATAGTTCACATTTGGTTACAACAAAGCCAAATTTGCTACATAGAGAATCTTAAATGAGTTCCCATTTCATATAAGATTTATGAAACGAGATATGAATTATTTTAATTTTAACGAGCCTTTTGGCGAGTTAAAATTAAAAATAATTCATAACGAGTTTCATAAATCTTATATGGAATGGGAACGAGTTTAAGATCCTTTTTATCACATAACATTGCAATCAAGTTAGTAAAAATTAATTAAGATGGGCATAGAACCGCCACGACGTCAGACACACTTTAGCGCCAAAACGTCATAAAATATGTGACGTCGTAACGTCGCGTCTCACACATAACGTTGCGTATAAAAGAGTTTGTGTTTTACCTGTTTACAAAATAGCAGTTTACGCCAACTTTTTAACAAACCAACAACAATGTTTTGTATAACGTGCGATATTTTTATAAGCTGTCACAAATAATAAGTTTATGACTCAGATCTGGGTGAATTTGTAATAAATAAAATAGTTTCAGTCAATAAACTTGTGTAGTGTTACAGGTTTAACTCAACCAATCAAAATCGTTCCAGGTTGTATTACACGTGTGTCATACAATAGAATATTAAATGGGTGTTCGACACTGCTAACAAGGGACGTTATGTGATAAATAAGAATATCAAATGGAAGTTTTCAAAGTAAATCATACAGCTCCCGGATGAGCAGAACTCAATATTTAAAAAGTCAATAGTATAAAAATTTGAGCCATCCCGAAGATGGTATGAATATGACGGTGAACATGGAACCTCCAATGTGGTATTTTCATACCATTTCATGGCCAATGGTGTATGATCCCAGTTTTTAATAAAATGCTTTGCCCTAAACGAGAAAAATAATGGGTGAAATGAACCAAATGGAATTGGGAACAGAGGTTATTAATATGACATTTGGAATAACTGATAATTTATAGCTGTAGGTGAAGTTACAAGCAAACGAAGATGAAGAACTTACTTTCATGACTATAAGTGCGGACAGCTCCTTCAACGTGATCTGTATACATCTTAAACACGTCTGCTTTATGTTTCTGTCCGTCTGCTCACATGTAAACTTGGCAATACCAGCAGCATTACTTTGTAAGCTGAAAATACAATAGTAGATCAAGTAAAGAATAGCTCCTTTGATATCCTGATGAGGGTCGTAGTATAATAAAACATGAATGATTTCGACAAGTTTTGAAGAAAGGGCTATTCCATTAAAACATACATAGACCCCAGGAAGGCACTTCTGAAATTGAACACCCACCCATAGATGCAAAATTGAGTTAAAGAACTAAATTCCAGAAAACAGAGTTGACCCATAGATGTTTATTAAAATGCCTTTCTGGGGTCCCAGGTATGTTTCAATGGAACAGCCCTGACAGGAAAAGTCGCAATAAACATTAAATTGTTCAACTTCGATATTTCCGAAACATATTTTAATTTTATTATTTATACAGGGAATATTATTCTAGACTGATCACCTGTCCAGGAATGCTTTGCACATGTGTGAATCGTCCACAAACAGCCCGATGTAATGTGCCAGTATAGGGGCTACAGTGATCACGTCCAGCGTGTATAGACCGTCCAGAAACGTGGGCAGTCTGTGATAGATGTCACACACAAAGTGTTTCTCTACCTGTAAAAGTGGTAAATTCATAATAATAACAGTAAACACAGACTTGCTTACAGAAGCTATAACAGAGCTTTTCAATTGATTTGCCCGTGAAGAAGGCAATTAGTATGTGGCACATGCCATGTCGCAAAGGCAGATTTGGATGAATACATGTTATGAATTTAATTTGTCCGACTTTCATGAATTGCATCAATGAATTGAATTGGATTTTATAGTCGCACAAACAGCTAAGGTCATATGGCAACTTTCCAGCTTCCATTGGTGGAGGAAGATCCCCGGTGCCCATCGGACAATATTTGTTGATGGGCGTGCACCAGGATAGAACCACCAACCTTCCGCAAGCCAGCTGGATTGCTTCTCACATAAAGATTCCTGGTCCCATGAGGACTCTAACCCACAGCAGTGAGGGGTAAGTTATTTCAAGTCACAGACTCTTAACCACTCGGCCATGGACGCCCCCTGAATCAACGAAGAAATTCCAAAAACTTCAATATTGATGTAAAAGTCTTTATTGTAAACGCAATTACATTACACCTTTCATGTCTGTCCGATACACTGAAACAGGATTTTCACAACGTAAAGCATATATAGCACATATAACTCTGTGTCTATATAGTTCATGAACTTGTAATACTTTTTTTTTAATATAATTACTTATTTTGTGTATTAATATAAGCAAAATTGTATGTTACGAACTTAGACGGCCCATGATTGGAGATAAATGGTGGTTTTACATCCCGCTAACATGTCATATTAGGTTGAGACAACAAACTCAGAAGGCACCAGAGAGCAAACCCATGCCAGGCAGAGGTGGTTGTCACTAAAGCCAAGGTCTTATCCACTGAGCTACCGAGGTTGCTCATGATTGGAGATTTTAAATAACAAATAGTTTATTCTTACCTGTTTGGCACACTGCACTTTATTGTCTGGTTTAACTAGACAGCAACTGTAAAAACAAATAAACAAAATTACTATCGACTTTCTACTGTCACATATATGACCCCTTAAATTACATTAAGAACTCACTGGAGAAGTCAAAGCTATGTCTTGCATACTGTTAATTTGTCCATCAGGCAATACGAGTCAGAATAACATAAATATACCCTTTCAATAAACAATGTATAGTGGATCTTAAACATTTAATTTTTCATATTTAATAATGATTTATTAAACAAGCTTTTAATGAGTTTTGAATCATTATTCGAATGAATTTCATAATATAAACAAGCTTTGAAATTCTGTGTATAATATCTATCTCTGTAGATGTTGAACTACTGACTTTAGAACGTTTCCTATCCGGTTCAATCTGGTTTTGCAGTCAATAGTCTTTTTTGCAGGTCAATGGTCTGAGAATGACGTTACGCTTTGCCATGACGTGACGTCATGCATATAAACAAGTAAGCAAAAAGTAAGCAAACTAATGGAGTTCATATAATTAAGAAATAGAACATCGTTTACTGTGAATTATCGTTTAATATATCACGGTTTGGAGTTCAATTGTAAACAATAATTTCACGAGCCCTTTGGGCTCGTGAAATTATTGTTTACATTTGAACGACAAACCGTGATATATTATAGATAATTCACCGTAAACGATGTTCTATTTCTATTCTAATACCCCTAAAATGTGAAAATAACGCACACATCTGAAATCTTTCGCATTGCTTTGCTTACTCTCCTAACGTTGCATGCGTTACAATGCACAATGCGCAATGCGCAATGCTTATTCTCCTAACGTTGCAAAAATTACAGTGATATATCGTTCAATATAACGAGATATTTTAAACTAGGCTATATAGTGCGGGTGTATTAGAATTCAATATAATAAAACAACTATCTACTTCTGTTTCAGTAAATAGACTTCATCAATAGCTTACTGCTGAGGGTCAATAGTCACTACCTTGGATGAATAGTTTTAACCATCGACCTCAACAGAAGTAGATAGGTGCATCTTACTTTTCAAAATTGGTTGAGAAATAAAAAATGTCAGGCTCGAAAGTTGTTTTTGGTAGGGCAATTTCAATGCAAAATATTCTGCTGGATCAAAAAAATATTTATTTTTTTAGAAATTGTATCCAGAAATGGTTAAATGTGATGGATAAACGTAAATTAAGATACGTATTGAGATTCTTAAGTTTCTGCTGCCTCAGCAATAAGGAATTTATGTGGGAACAGCCCCATCAAATTTTACCTGTAAAATATTTATTTTTTTACCGATTTTTAAAACTAACGTTTTTTTATTTACCACTAAAATGTCCTATTCCAATGATGTATAATGCATGTACTCGTAACTTTTATTAAAACTGTTCATAATAATGCTGAAAATTCTTTGGCCGAAACAAGCGATCTGAACAATAAGACGTGATCATATAAACACGTCTATGTGATATCAGACTGAATAACAGTGTGGATATGAGTGTCTGAAACCAGGAGTGGATTATTGCTTAATTATTGTATAATTTACGTTTACCTTAGGTATCCCTCAAATGGTGATATAAATACATCTGTTCTCTGAACAAGTAAAAGTTGTGTGGAGATGCGTGTCTGGGGGTGGGCGTGCAGGAAAATCTTCTTCCATAACTGCAGCACAGACACATACTGAGGCAGCTTCTGTAAATAATAAGTTTATGTTAGTTTTCCATTACTAAAAACACAACAACAGTAGTTTTATGTTAAGTTTGGACTTTTTGTTTGGTGAAAATATTGATAAATTGCATATTTGTATAGTTGTAAGGTTTTACTTATATAGGTTTATGAGAATGTTACTACCATCTCGCCCCCACAGAGCTAGTTCTTATGGCACTATCGGTCAGCATCGATTTCATGACTTCAGCGCAAGATAAGTTTTTCTATCAAAAGTGTAAAATGAGGATAGCCATATCAAGTATGAAAGAAAATCAGAAGAGCACACCTACCTGGTCAGAAACTACCCCAAAATGACCGTATGATACAAGTATAACATCTGCAGCTAGAATGGACAGCCTGTCGAGACATTCTCGTTGTAGAAGCTTTTCCAGGTTAGGAAGATAGGCAGGTAATCTGCGCTGAATGGTGGATGTAATGCTGGAGAGACACTCTCGACACCGCTGATGGTCCTACAAGTAGCATTAAGCAACCGTCTTAAATCAACTAATATTCTACAGACAATGGTAAACAGAACTGTTTGGGGAATGCATGTAGTAAAAATGTGTTACTGGACACTATGCAACAGGCCAACAGATGTGACAAAAATGTGTTACGCAACGGGACATTACGGACAGCGAGATTCCTATATAGCCCCCACTTCACTTTGTCAAAGCGAGGGTATAACTACAACTATGGTAAAAACATCTTTAAGAACAGACTGTATCAGGTGTTATGGCTTTCACAGCAGCCACATAAGGACAATAACAGAATCAACTGTGTTTGCAACAACAAAACTAGGTAATTAATTAAAGTTTCTAAAAATTGATGCTTTTTAAAACCAACTTTTTAAGTAATGTAAAATTGCCTAAGTTGAGTCATCTAAAGAATAGTAATTTGAGTCAAGTCAAAGCTAGTCTTGTCACAACAGTGCTGGGGTCACCTTTTCCTTTCAACACGATCAATAACTTTGGGTAATTGAAATCTTGCAGCCACTTACACCCTTTGATATTGCAGACATTTACTCCCAATAATATTGCAGCCATTTACTCCCATTAATATTGCTGACATTTACCCCCATTAATTTTGCAGCCATTTACATCCATTAATCTTCTTTTTTTTTTCTCTTTTTTTTTTGGTCCATCTTCTCAACCCTATCATCTGCTCCTTTCTTTCGCTTCCCCTCACTCTGTCTTCTGCCAGCTCTGCTGTTGTCCCTTCTACTGGATGGCTATCTGTTGTGACATACTTTCTGCTGAAACATCGCTGTATATTCTGTTTTACGAGGACTCCCTCTGTTCACCCGCAGTTTACCTGATGTTTCTCTTTTTTCTTTTGGAGTGGACTGTTTCTTGGACATCACTTTTATGTGATCTATTATTGTCTGTTATTGTAGAACAGCCTCCCCATAGTACTCCATGGTACCCCAGTCAAGCTACTATGCCACTGCCAGGCTGGTAACTGCATACTTCAGATGCGCCAGGCGAAGAACCAACGGATTTCTATCTACAGAGTTCCTTCTTTCAGTGAAAGTCGGCCTAACATCGTCACAAGACAGCAGTAAGGTACTAACTACTCTCGAAGCAAATTTGAGGGCTGAGAAGGTGGATTTTTGCCGAATGTTGATGAAAGATATGCAATGAATTAATGAAATTTGATATGGAGAGAACAGCATCCGGCGGGGTTTGAACCCATGACCTTCCGCTTGTTGGCCCAGTGCTTTTACCACTGGGCTATAGAGGCCTCACCCCCATTAATCTTGCAGCCATTTACACGCATTAATATTGCAGCCATTTATCCCCATTAATCTTTCTGCCATTTACCCCCATTAATCTTGCAGCCATTTACACCCATTAATATTGCAGCCATTTACACCCATTAATCTTGAAGCCATTTACACCCACTAATATTGCAGCAATTTACTCCCATTAACCTTGCAGCCATTTACACCCATTAATATTGCAGCCATTTACACACATTAATATTGCAGCAATTTACCCCCATTAATCTTGCAGCCATTTACACCCATTAATATTGCAGCAATTTATCCCCATTAACCTTGCAGCCATTTACACCCATTAATATTGCAGCCATTATCCCCATCAATCTTGCAGCCATTTACCCCCATTAATCTTGCAGCAATATACCCCCATTAATATTGCAGCCATTTACCCCCATTAATATTGATAAGCATCTGCCGCTTAGAATATGTAGGGTTACAAAGCTCCAACAACCCAGCTAGCATGCTGATGTTGGTTCGACGTTGGCAATAAGGTGTAACGTTGCAGTCGGACATTAAGACGTTGTTGCGACATCGGTAAAACGTTGGCAAAAAGTGAAGTTTGTCTCACACAAACGTTGGCACAACGCCTATGCAACGTTGGAAAAACTGTAAAAACCGACGAAATGCAACCCAGATAGAATGTTAACGTCGTACCAACGTTGGTCCAACGTCTGTTTTAACGTTGGGCTAACGTTGTACGACAACGTTGGCCCAATGTAGTATTGTCAAGCAGCCCCAACGATGTCACAACAGTTGTCTACAATGTTGGGCCAACGTTTTAACGTTGGACTAACGTTGTACAACAACAGTTAGTCTACTATGTTGTCTACAATGTTGGGCCAACGTTTTAACGTTGGACTAACGTTGTACAACAACATTGGGTTAACGTTGTGTACGTTGGAATGCATATAGATGAACACTTGAAGTGGGATAATCACATTATGTATATTCGTAAGAAAATATCAACCAACATCTGGCTACTGTCAAGAATAAAATTATATATTCCTTTAAATTACCAAAAAATTTATAAGGCATATGTTCAACCGCATCTAGATCACTGCAATATAATATGGGGAAATACACAAAGAAAGCTCACATACAACTGTTATTATTTGCAGAGGACAGCATGTCGTACTATTTCGGGCGACTAATATACCACACTAAACAAAGCACTGGTTATTATAAATTCCCTTAATATCGAGTAAAGGATATTTCTCCAAAGGAAAAGATTATGTATATAGTCTCGTCATAAATTTGTGATATGTTTCATCCTACCGTTATCTCGCAGAGAAAGAAATCTACGATCTGCATACAAATTAAATTATTCTCCAAGACCAAACAAAGTACTATTTAAAGGGAGTATGTCATACTCTGGAACAATTGTTTGGAATAGCATTCCTTCATATATTAGAGAATGTACTTCTTTAAAAACCTTTACATCTAACTGTGCTTAATGGCTGAAACACAATCATAATGTAATTATCATGATTATTATAAAAGTATTGTTATGTCTGGCAGTTTTAGATAATTATTGACATCTTGTGTACTGTGTGGTACTTTATTATGCACACCACCACCTCAAACCATGTATATAATTATGTATATGTATTAAGAATGAATGTGTACATGGTTGTAAATGTGTGTGCATGTGTGTGTATTTGCAAGTATGTGTGCGCAATAATGTAAAGGAAATATTGTTATATTATATATGTTTTACATTGTATATGTATGATTTTACAGAGGGCCCCAATGGAGATTAGTGTTGGCTAATTGGGTGACTCATTCATTCATTCATTCATTCATTCATTCATTCATTCATTCATTCATTCATTCATTCATTCATTCATTTATTCAATATTGCAGCCATTTACCCCCATTCATTTTAAATACAATGACCTACTTACCTGCCATGTGTGTGGGGGCTTATGTAACAATGGTAGAAGTCGGACGGCATGTATCACAGACTCCTTCAACAACAACACGGAGGTAAAGGTCATCAGGCAAGTAGGCACAGGGGCGTTGAGATAGCTGTTCCAAATGGAGACTAACAGGTTGATGTCGTACCATCTTATCACCTCCGCTAGGCAAGGTAACACCTTCAATAGGGGGGAAATAGGACATAAAAAATGTGGACATTTCAGAATTTTAAATAATTTAAATTCTGATTTTAAAAATGTTATTTCGATGAAGATTTTTGTCTATAGGATAGAGATGTATCTTTATGTATCTTTATGCATATCTGATAAGAAGACAGAACGCAACGGTATTTACATTTTTTTTAAATCAGCTTTCAGTTACAGCAGCCATATTGCATGCCATCTATCTATCTATCTATTGATACTGCAACACACCCTTTCGAAGATTATGTGCAGGTTTCCTGGGTAGAACCAGTACTAAGCAATGTGGATTAATTATCTTGCTCAAGGATAAATAACATGGCCATGGCGAGGATCGAACCCACGACCTTTCGATCTGAAGTTCGGCGCTCTACCACTGATCATGAACCACGCACTCCACAGATCTGACTGACCTTAAATTGCAAAAATGTTACAGTTTATGATAAAAATGACATATCAATCAAAATATACTGTTTGCACTGCGTTGTTTAGATTTAAAATGTAACTATTCACCATATATTTTAAATTAAATTGGACGTAAAATGCTTAAATTAACTCTGGTGCATAACCAGTACTGGACTTGTGTTAAGATGAAAATATTTGGAAACTTTCATGAAAATGGTCACATTCTTTTAAAGTTATGGCCAGTTATGAGCTCGGTTAGGTTGCAGGTTGAAGTTCTATGAAAAGGGGCATAACTCCGACAAAATAAAGTAAGAGTTATTGGACATATGTAACTACATTCCTTGAGGTAAGATGAAGATGTGTGTGAAATTTCATGAACATAGGTCAAATACTTGTCAAGTTATGGCCAAGGTTAGGTTGCAGGTGGAAGTGTGATGGACGACGACAGACACAGGCGACACAAAAAGAGGATCGACAGACTTAGGGAAGGATATGTTTTTTACAGTAAACTCTTTCAGAACTTGTGGAGGTGTCAACATTCATGAAAGAGACTAAAATTTACACGTACCTGATTGGCAATCCTGCGCAGCTCCCACTGGGAATGGCCGAGACTCTCTGCTGTCTGATACAGAACAACTTTGAGTATGCGCGCCATGTCCTGTAAATATTCCTTCTCTATCCACCCACACTTACATCCCATAGAACTGGAAATTTGGCAAAAATTGAAATATTTAATAAATAAAAAAATGATGCTCTTGGAATTAAATAAATATTTTGAAGCCTATTTATGTCAACTAGATTTAAAAAGATGATTTTGCTGCATGTTGCAATCTGGTGAAAACGGCAATAATATTTCTTAATTATGGCACAATGAAGACTGTTTACTCAAAATATCAAGATCAAGTGAATAGTAAACCTCTCTTTATCTCTGACAATAAATATGTTTTAGATACTAATATGGCAGTTTTCTTCTATTTTTACTTTTTCGAAAGACAGTCTTGTCGTGTATCATTACCTAGCAGAAAAGTCTTACAATTGAACAAGACTTACACACAATATATCTCCTCAAACAGATGTACTAGTACCTGTTTTTGTTATTATTTTCCAGTAATTTTCTGAGTTTCTTCAGCTGGAGCTCCTGTTTGAGGTTTGACTGACAGCCATCCGCCATGTCCATGTGACTGTTGTCCACCCATTGTGCCTGAGTAAGTAAGGAGTATGTGTTCTCAAACTGGCCTGGACCTGCCCCATTCTGTCTAGGCCCCACCCCCTGAGACCGAGGTGAGGACCTGCCTATGTTCAGTTCCGGTTTGTCTTTGTCCGGGTCGATGGTCATGATCCTGTATAGCATGTATGACATCAATGGTAATAAGATTAAGTCGAGGAGTATTTAACATAGCACGCATTATTACATGACCTTTTTCAAAGATAATTTTCTCATGCTCTTTTAATGTGACATAGCTCCATTGGTATATGGAACCACAACGTGCTGATGGTCTTAGTGCAACGTTATGACCACAACTTAAACATGCCATTTTTTGCAAAACGGATAAGGTTATCTACATTTTACATGAGTGATGGAAAGCCTATTCTTACACTTGGGGTCAAATAAAAGTCACGTGCATTAACAATGACATCAATAACCTTAAAGGTTGCATGACGTCACTGTGCAAAACGTTAATGGTATGCAACAAAGAGAATCAATCATGCATATCAATTCAGGTAGGGAAATTCTAATCCTCGGTATACATGGTATAATGCAGAGCATTGGTTCCAATAAAAACAATTATTCATAGTGTTGAAATTCTCGATCTTCAAATGGATATCCATGAAAGATACTTATAGTCAACAATACAAGACTAGGTAACAGTGCATTGATATGGCGATGACTCAAATCTATAATGTGCAGAGTAGAGGACAAGCACAGTGCCACTATACCAGTACCATCAGACCATAGTATCCCATGCACGAAAATAAGGAGACATATACAAACTAGTGTGCAAATAAACAGACATACCCAACTAGAAAGCAAATAAACAGACATATCCAAACTTGTCCGGAAATAAATAGACATATCCAAACTAGTGTGCAGATAAATACACATATCCAAACTCATTTTACCTTTCCAGCTGCTTGGTAACAAGAGATTCATTCGTTGCGTCAGAAAGCTCGGCCTGAGTCAGAAACCGCACCTGAAAAATAAACAATCCTTTTAAAATAATAACAAATGATTTACTATATTTCAAAAATTAAATTGAGATGCAATTTCTACCCAGGCATTTAGTCTGTTTCAAAACAAATTGTCCCAGATTACTTGGTCATAAATGTATAAATATTGTTTTTACTATATTAAACAATAGCATTGATGTAAATATAACCTACTTAAGTAAATCTACCATTGACACTGTATTAAAAACACTTACGTGCCAAGCCTCACAATAAGACTTTACAAGCAACTTTACAAGCAACTATACAAGCAACTCTACAAGCAACTCTACAAGCAACTCTACAGGGTGTTAAGATCCTACTAGGACATGTATGAAGAGTTTAGATTCTGTGGTGGCATTACAAAAGATGATGCCATAGTTACAGCAACAAAGGGAACATATTCGTATCAAACATAATTAAAATGTGTTTATTTTTCGAAGATTTGACTATTTAAATAATTCGTTATATATTCATCAAATTTTGAGCGTTAATGCTGTGTTTGAGTTACTGGTAATTTTCCTTTTGCAGTTTCAAAATTTTCTCAAACAAATGCTGCTCCTTCATGTACGTACTTCCGACACTTTGTAATGTGTACTATTCGGTGTCACTTATTAAGAAGACAATAGCTATTTAAATGATGTCTACATACTCAACATGCACCATTTAAATTATCATTCTGGTTATCATACTGCAAAATTAGCATATCTTTTTCAATTCCCATGGCTTTCAAGAAAAGTTGATTAATATATGTATTTTTGTGACCATATCTAGATTTGTTAATTCAAATTATGAAAAGAAGCAGTCAAAGATGGCCTTGTACCATAGCTGTAATGGTTTTCCTTTGTTCTTGCTTATGATATATTTTTCATAAACCTGAAGATCTGAACCTAAGCCGTGCTATAAATGCCGGTATATTTCAGCCGTGCTATAAATGACAGATTCGGCAGTTATACCATAGGCCTACTCCATTGTACACGCGCATAGTTGTAAGTTTACACACAACCTGTCAATCAAAATGTCAATTACCGGCAATTTCTAAGGTACAAAACATTTATAGCATACTTTTCTCGTATGCGATTTATACTGCACTCTCGGGCCTGCGGCCCTCGAGAAGCAGTATAAATCGCATATACTCGAAAAAGTATGCTATAAATATTACATATCCACCGCCCAAAAACATTTTTGTTAAAAAGAGTATATTTTATGTAAACATTTTACATTTGAATAACTAGCCCTGGAATTTATCTAAAAATTCTTCAGCTTGAACACCCTCACAATATCTACTAGATACCATACAGATGCTGCCTACTATGTTTCCAAACATTGGATGAAAAATGTAGGGGTTGAGCAGAAATGCTGATAGATATAAATAAATTAGTAAACCTTACCCCTCGTCAGTAGTAACTAACACTACCCATTGTCATGCTTGATAGTTTGTTTAAAAATAAAACATGATGATTTGCTGAGGTAAATGGTGTTTTCAATGATAGAAAATGGCTACATAATAGAAACTAGATGCGTATTCTGCGGAACACGTCGCCTGTCAGCGCTTTGTCAGTATAACAAGGTTTTTGGACCAGATAAATGACCTTGACAAACTGGCCTGAGTAAGTTTTCGTGAAGAGAACAATGAGTATTTAACCCATATAATGACCTTCAGTGTGACCTTGACCTTCGTATTTTAGTATGGCAATGTCGATGTATGTCATGACAAGTATATATCGAAAGTTTGATGAAGAAATATCAAGAAATGACAAAGTTACAGCCAACATTAAGTTTTTGTGAAGAAAAAAACGAATATTTAACCCATATAATCCCTTCAGTGTGACCTTGACATTTATATTTTAGTATGGCCATGTCGATGTTGTCATTACAAGTATATATTGAAAGTTTGATGAAGAAATATCAATGAGAAAGTTATAGCGAACGTTAAGTTTTCGTGAAGAAAAAAAAACTAGTATTTAACCCATATAATGACCTTCAGTGTGACCTTGACCTTTACATTTTTAGTATGGTCATGTCGATGTTGTCATGATGAGTATAATATTGAAAGTTTGATGAAGAAATAGCAAGAAATGAGAAAGTTATAAAAAAGAGTATTTAACCCATATAATGACCTTCAGTGTGACCTTGACCATCATATTTTAGTATGGTCATGTCGATGTTGTCATGACGAGTATATATTGAAAGTCTGATGAAGAAAATTATCAAGAAATGAGAATGTTATAGCCAATGTTAAGTTTTCGTGAAGGACTGACGGACAGACTGATGGACGGACAACAAAGTGATCCCTATGTATCGCGTTTTTCTTCAAAAAGGTGACACAAAAAACAACTTCAGAACTTGATTTCATGAGGTGCCAGCCTCTTGATGAATGTCCAAGGCACAAGCCAATCAGTAAATTACCCAGCATAGATGGTAATGTCCAAGGCACAAGTCAGGTTGCCTCAAGGCCCTTACTGAAATTATTGTGGCAGATTCAATTCATAAAGCTGTGATGATCAATATTGTTTACAGTTGTTGTGCATGCAAGTACGTATTTTGGAGGTGTTTAACGTGGCTCTTAACAAATTGTCACGATAGTGTCCCTTTGTAGTAGCGAGCTTAATGCTCAACTCTATAGTGCTGCCACACTAGAATACCAAGTCATATATACATGACATGATATCCTAATTGGTCACATTATACCAGCCCTACACTACCCTTTATATCCTAAACATCAAGCAAGGGAGCAACTAGTACCATTTTTATGAAGTCTTTGATGTGATCCATCCAGGGCCTCCCACATGCGAGGTGGATGCACTGCCACTTAACCACTGCAGTGATAACCATTGTTGTAACACAGCCTAAGCAAATCGCAGATTGTTTAGAGAAGCTTAAAGGCAGAACTCACTCAAATGACATACGCAATTAAAACATTACTGAGCCAAGATTTGGCAGAAGCTGTTATCTGAGGTAAAACAATACTCAAGTCTTACCCTGTAATGTAACTGTAGAACAGATGTCAAAGAAAATAATTAAGAGTTTATAATAATTACTTCAAATAATACATACAACAAGAATGTGCTTAAACATCTATGATACAGTAAAAGTAATTAGATGGTGTGGGTCACACAAGATCATCACATGCAGATGCAAACACTTAAACTAAGTCAGATGGGATGAAATATAAGTGTCTTAAAAATTGAGCTGAACCAAGCGCATGTATGTATGGGGTTCAAGATCACTTTTAACAATCGTTCAGTCATATCATGGTGATGTCTACTTGTAGCAGTGGGCTCAGTTTTATAGTACTTCCACACTGGAATATCATGCCAGGGGTTGGGTGTCGGAAAAATTATAAAGCTAAAAATGCGAAAAATGCAATAAAAAGTTAAGCCGAAGCGGGGTTAGGGTGACTGGAGAATTATTAGCTTCAAGCTATGTTTCTAATCACTCAAAACTACGTATTTAGGGTTCAGTTTTTCAAAAAAAATCCCGGACCCCACCAGATAGAGAGCGACACCCCCTCCCACGTGCGTATACCCAAAAACACTCCAGGTACGCCCCTGCATGCCATAGATGCATTATACTTAGCAGTCCAAACACTCCCCTTTATGTGCTGAACCCGTTTGGTCACGGGGCAAAGAATAGGGCCACTGCAGATCCCTTTGGAGGGGTAGGCAGAGGGGTAGAATCCCCCCAAATTCATGTTAATTTTATCATTTTTTGTTCATGTTCGTTAAAGGTCTTCATCATGATCCCTGCATTGTTTCAGGTGCTATCTCGCTCGCATCAAAAGAGCAGTGGCAGAAAAACAATAACGTGGCTCTAGCGTAAATGGAGTTTCTACGATAGAATTTGCAGCAACTCTGCAGTTCAGGGTGAGAAGATTCTAGGCCCATTTTCCATATTTTATCTCGACGTACATGAAAGATGAGCCTGGCATGTTCATGCCTGTTAGGCGCCATATAACCGTTTCATGTGTTGGTGCGCCTTAAAACCCCAATTCAATTTAATTCAATTATGTGCTGAACATCAAGCAAGGCAGTTACTAGAACCAATTTGATGAAGTCTTTGATGTCACCAAGCAGCAAAGTAAGGGAGAGGGCAGGAATCAAACCCATGCTAAACAAAGGAAGTCCATGAAGTAGTTCAAGGTAAGCAAGTGACCTACTTTTGGTTTTGACCTTTACTTGAAGTTCTGAGGCCTATGTGTAATAAATGCATAAGAAATTTAGCTTAACACAATTGCTGACCATAAAAAGTTCAATACTCAAATTCACGGTGGCTTGCAATGACCTTAGTTATAATGAGTATAACTGAGAATAGTGTTTTTTGTGACTGAGCCAGCTTGATGTAAAGTTTGATAAGAATATTTAATATCATGCGAGGTGATTATATATATATTTAGGTGTTACTCTATGACAACAATGACACAAGGATGATAGAATGATACAAAATGATCCGAAAATATCAGTTTGCAAAATTGTCAACATCGAAGGCATACACAAACATCACCTTTTGAGCATGCATCTAATGTGTCTTAATAGCAAATGGCTATTCCACTTTCTGAAAATACACTGAAGTTAGTTGTCTCGCTTATGTACTTTTATCATTCTCCCAAGATATGTTGTTGTTGGTACCATAGCAACAGGAAAATAATGTAGCATAGTGTTCTATGGTATCACGGTACTTAAATGTTTTGACGAAAAAAATAAACTGTAAACACTATTTAAAGGAAAAGGAAAATCAAATGCTTTCTGTGACCCTTAATTCTACTAAATTGTTACGATATAAAATGTAATCAATTTTACGTAAAAATGTCAGAATTAGATTTGAAAAGAAGGGTACCCTCATTGAGCTTGTTATTATAAAAGTTCTATGGTATCACGGTATGCACATCTTGTGTATCCTGTATTTGGTAGTAACTGGTATATTGAGATTCAATGAGTGACCATTTCTAGAAACAATAATGTACAACAGACTCATCAGACTAAAAATTAATGAATTTTATAATGTTCAAGGTAATGGAAACTGCATTTATGGAGACTAGGGTGAGCATAAGGAAATTGTCAACACATTTGCATTATTTGAAATATCCTTTTATTTATGATAGATATACTTTTTTTTTTCTTCAATTATTTTATTATTTGTACCTAAAGTCATTACATCTATAAAATAATTATCATGTTTTAGCAGAGAATCATACTGTTTTATAGACTGACAATACCGTGATACCATAGAACCCTTGATATCATAGGAAGCCAGTATACCTATAAGAATTGATTTGCATTCTGTCATTTATATGGATTTAAGCACCGGTAGTGAAGGCAAATTTACTATAACGCATTAAGGCACTTCATGGAATTTGCCATTAAAAAACAACGTTTAAACTGAATAAACGCCTTTTTTTTTTAATCAATTCCAATTAAAGATCTACTAGACAAAACAATAAATAACCAATCCCTGGGAACATACAAACTTAAAGCAAACCAAAACCGAAGGATACGGGCTACATGCACTTTCTGTGAGATGGACAGAAGAAAAAACAAGACATCCCTACCTGTCGCCAGTTTTTACGTCTAACATGCTAAAAAAGTCACAAACATACTAAACATTGTACACAATTCCTATGGTTTTAATATGCATATTTTTTTCTGGGGTACAAAACGAGTGTTCAATTTTTATGTATACTAAAAAAGTTATTAAATGTGTTACGCTTTGGCCACTCATTAAGTTATTTTAAATTCACATGGCATGTTATCACCTTCCCAGAAGAACTTTTTGACCTACACAGCATGGCACTCGACTCTCTATCAAGCAGATAGGGTGAACAAAACACTCATATCTATACCAAGACAAAATCCTGTTTTTTAAAGTGGCTTGAAATAAGCCGGTACTAACTGGTCTTGGTACCTAAACTGTCCTAGGATATAATACAATCATTAAGCGTAATTCTGTAACAGTATGTATGTATGTATGTATGTATGCGGTATTTATGGTAACATCTACACACTCAGCAAATTGTATTTATATGTGCTACACACTGGCCAATCTATGTGTATATATTCTAGACATTGGCCAATCTATATGCTACCCACTGGCCAATATATATGTATAAGCGCTACACATTTGCCAATCTATATGTATATATGCAACTCATTGGCCAATCTTTATGCTACACATTGGCCAATCTAAATGTATATATGCTAAACATTGTATACATGTATATGCTACACATTGGCCAATCTATATGTGTTATACATTGGCCAAACTTATACATATACATGTATATGCTACACATTTGCCAATCTATATGTATATATGCTACACATTGGCCAATCTATATGTGTATATGCTACACATTGGCCAATCTATATGTATACATGTATATGCTAAACATTGGCCAATCTACATGTATACATGTATATGCTACAGGTTGGCCAATCTATATGTATACATGTATATGCTACACATTGGCCAATCTACATGTATACATGTATATGCTACACATTGGCCAATCTATATGTATACATGTATATGCTAAACATTGGCCAATCTACATGTATACATGTATATGCTACAGGTTGGCCAATCTATATGTATACATGTATATGCTACACATTGGCCAATCTACATGTATACATGTATATGCTACAGATTGGCCAATCTATATGTATACATGTATATGCTACACATTGGCCAATCTACATGTAAACATGTATATGCTACACATTAGCCAATCTACATGTATACATGTATATGCTACAGATTGGCCAATCTATATGTATACATGTATATGCTACACATTCGCCAATCTATATGATTATATGCGACACATTGTGCAAGCTATATGTATATATGCTACACATTGGCCAATTTATATGTATCTGCGCTACACATTCGACTATCCCCATGTATATGCACTACACATTGAGCGATCTATCTATTTGAAATCATTTATAACTCTTCTAGGCAGTGTATGTATGTTACTTTTAGATTACAGATGCATACACGTACAATAGAATGGTTTCTCCAGTGCGTGCATCTAAGCACTACACTGTCTATAACATTCTTTCATAAATATATATGAAGATTGACAAATCCACTTTACATATCCTTAACACGTTGTCTTATTTTATGTCAAGGGTTACAAGAAACAAGGGGAGATTTATTTATTTTTTGAAAATATTAGGATATACTAAAACAATTCATTCAACTGGTTGAATAAAATATTCAAACATCTTACTGTATATATGAGTGTTATCATTAATAAAAATAAGAACAGGCTGCATCAAGAAAGCCAATTTAAAAACATTCACCAGGGCTGTACAAATCCTATAGCCCGACGCCCGGGACTAGTCCAAAACTAAAGTCGGGCGTATCACTTTTAAAAAAAGAGAAATTTGGTCGTGTCACTGTTTGAAAGATTTCAGTCCCAGATTTGTCCAATTTACAATGTCGGCCACCTGTCATAAAACAACCCCAGCACACTTTTCAACGTAATCCTTTAATTGCACTCGCTTATAATGGAATGCAATTAGCATCCACAGCGGCGATCATCCAATACCCCGGGCAATTTTATCAACAATCAACCATGCCGGAAGTCCCGCCTCCAAATTACTTAAATTGACAGTGGGCATTGTCGACATTATCCAATCAATTGACCCGATCTATTTTAATCCAGACCCGCTAACCAAAAAAACGACTACCACATGTAAATCACATGTTCGTCACGTGATTACCTGTTTGTCACGTGGTGAGCTGAAAATGGCGATACACTGAAACAACAACACTAACACGTTGATTAATTCGCAATCAGGCCGATTTGTCGGCAATCTTTCGATGAGTAAAGAAACTCAGGACGTTTGATAATGGAAGCATGTTTGATATGAAACGGTAGATGTGATTTTTTATTGTTTCTCAGTGTATTGTTGAACGTAATTGTAACAGACTTGAAAGGCGGCTGGGGTAACGGTTTGTGCATAGTTAGTGTACTAATTACGTTCGAAGAATTGAGCTGTCAAACAAATGAAATAAAAACAAAACAACTGATACACATAATCAGTTTGATTTCGTATTCGGCAGTGCTAACGTTTACATTTCAAAAATGAGTTTGTTGAACATTTTTAGTGTTAAAAATAAGGAAAATTTTCAGAGTGATAGCAAAAGTGAAAGTAAAAATAAAAAGAGGAAAAATGTAGAATGTGATACACAGCCAATCAAAAAGTCAAAATCATCTGATGTAGTGGACAAAAACATAAAAATAAAATGTTTATGCTGATTCACATGTTATTTATTTTTTGCATTAGGTAAAATGGTAATAAAGTTAAGAATCTCATCTGTAGCCCCTTACCTATTTAAAGTTATGACTTTTTTCTTTCCATTAAATGATTATCTGAACTGTAATATGAAACTCAATATCTATATTGAAATTTAAAAATGCAGATGTGATTCTTACTATTGCTACTGTTTCACCCAATGGCAGTCTACAATCTATACCACTGAAACATACATTAATTGTCTGAAGAGTAAATAAGGATTGTTTCCTTTACTGTGTGTAATGAATTGTAATGAGTATGCAAGACGCAGTTTTAACATATTGAAAAATCGAAAAAATTCAGGACTTGTGTCCTTTTTTTGGGACTATTCACAATTTTTTTGGGACTAGTCACTTTTGACAGGGTGACTAGTCCCGGACTAGTAAGTGGCTAAAAAAAAGATTTGTACAGCCCTGTTCACGTGACAATAAATGTATAAAGTTTCACATATATGAAAGCCCCGTAACAGTCTCGGGGTCTAGTGTTCTCCAATTTGAATAGCCTGTTATATTGTTCTTTACTCGGGGTTATACTATTTAAATTAACTTGGGGAGGACACATTGCTTTAAATTTTTAAAGAGGCTTACTCCAGATTTGTTCCAGAATAAATCCTGCCCTGACCTTGTGTTTGACATGGGCAGGAAATATTATCTGCCAAATAAAAGAATGAAAATCAATGAAACTATTTGTTAAATGTTTGTTAAAGATATCATGCAGGTCACACTATAAGAAATATAACTGATACAAATTGACAGCATACACAAAGCTCCTGAATTGTACAGTTTCCAGATTTTTGAAGGTATTTGTGTGCTTTAATAAAAGTTACTTTTTAGAAAGATTATGGTGTTAAATCTAGTTTATTAATCTGTTGTAAGTTGACTCTTCCATCTTACAGTACAATTTTGGAATAATCAAAGAATGATTTATTTTGGACCCATTCTGGAGGCAAGTCCCTTTAATATATTAAAGTCCCTATCCGGCCATCAACAGACACATTTTACAGCATATGTACATCATTTCTAAACCTACTGACCACGAGGTATAATTTGAGAATCCAAACTCTATAGGCACAATATAAAAGGCTTTCACCAGCCATGCCAAACCCCAAAACTGGAGCGTTGATTTAAGAGTTACTAACTTAAATTACTAAATTCATTTTGACACTTATTCAATCACACAGGTATTTTAAGAACCCGTGAATAAACCTATACTTTTATGTATGATGTTTAATCAGAACATATATGGGCTGGCGTGGCGCAGTCGGTAGCGCGGCGGATTTGTAACCGCAGGCCCCGGGTTCAATCCTCCGTGGTGCCACTGAGTTCCGTCGGTGTGTTCTTGGGCAAGACACTTTCCCTTAGCCCCGTCCGTCGGATGGGGACGTAAACCGGGCGGTCCCGTGTGTCGGTCTATCCTCCGAGCACGTTGAAGAACCATAGGAATCTATTCGATAATAAGAGTAGTGCAGGTTCCCGGATTCCTATGTATCCTTCCCCTCTCTCTGGGGCGGCTCTAAATAACCTATACTGTGTTGATGAGCCGTTAAACAACATTCAATTCAGTTAATCAGAACATATACATTATTATATGACCTGAACACCAGATAGATTGATAAACAGTTCTGTAGTGAAATATTGCCGATATTTGGCAGGTTTATTTATTTTATAGATTGATGGTGGGTTAAAAAAAAAGAATGGAAAGCATTCTCAACCCCACCCACAACCCCCAGGTAAATTTAATAGAATAGCCCTTGTAGCACATCTACTAGGACATTATCTCCCCTAACAACAAGACAAGGCATTATAATGAACAAGGAGATGGTGGCTAAATGGACTGGCAACTGGCATAATGATATAAATATATAAGAGGATATTTGTTGTTTTAGAGTGAATAACAGATTTTATTTCATCGAGAAGTGTGAAAACTTTATATTTTCACGAATGCGAACATTCGTGAAAAAATTGAAGTTTGATCACTTCGAGATGAAATTAAATCTGTTATTTACGGCAAAACAACAAATTTTCTTTTTATTTTAATCTTTAAAATCAAAGTGTACTGCAGTATGCAGAAAAATAAATAAAAAGTGGACGACGTCATTGGCTTAGTATGATGAAATTGATGTTTCTAATTCCCCGTAACTTCTAAACTACTTAACCGATTTCAATAATCTATGACTCATTTTCTTAGTTATGTTATTTCCAATCCAATGATATATAGCAACTTCCGGATATATAGCAACTGCCTTTTTAATATTATTATACATTATGCTATAGTGTAAAGATTTTTTTGTTTGGGTATTTTATGCATTGTAGTTTTGCAACTTCTGGAAGAAAAAAAAAGTAGTTCTGGCAGTGAAAAAATAAAACTCTATATTTCACACATATAAATACCACTTTTATTTCATTGCTAAAATCCACTATTTCACTGCTAAGCATAAAATAAAAAGGTATACTAGTATGGCAGATGTGTTTTATGGCGAGACATAAAAATGCAAAAAACTTACAGCAAGTGATTTTTCAGACTCAACATGATGCATCCCCTTTGGTGCTTGATGAACCTAGAATACAAAAATACATAAAAATAATATACATGTATTTTATAGTTATTCGTTGCTGAGGGAGTGGTTAATACTCTTAAATTTGAATTTGCCTTTTTAATATTATTATACATTATGCTATAGTGTAAGAATTTTTTTGTTTGGGTATGTTGTGCATCTGGTAATCACCAATATCCTGTCAACAATTTCATTGTCCATTAACACACATGGATTTCTTTCAGGGATTTTATACCAATTTTTTATAAACACTTTACAGTTCATTTATAAAAAATAAAAAAACATTGATGCCTAGTAAAATTATGAATGATTTACAATACATTTTATGTTTTATGTTTATTGTTAAAAAAAAAAAACTTTTTTGAAAGCTTCTTTAAAATGATGATATGCACAGTTTTCATGTGGTACCTCCATAACAATGCAGCTTCACTTACTTTTAATTCAAACATATGCTTACTTATTTATTTCATACTATTCTTACCTGTGTATGGTCAATGTTATTCATCTTGTTGAGATCCTGTTCACAGAAATTTGCCGTGCTTTCTTTGCTGAAAATTAAGTAAAAGGAATTAATACCATATAAACACAAATTAAAAAAAAATCTGTTTTTAAAGTATTTTATATACATGTTATATATCGATTCAAAATATGTACCCTGTACATTATACCCTGACCACCAAGATATATATTCTGCCCTAGCCCCGTAGTGAAGGGGGCACATGGTGTTGCCATTGTCAAGTTCATACAGTGTAGAGGTACATCATATTTTGTGTTTCTGGTTAACTCCTACAGTTTGATCAGATCAAGATGAAAGTTGGTAGATCTTAAGAACCAAAGTGAAGATATAGAGATCGATTATAGGGAAATCCAACAAGGTGAATGATAGACGTGCGGTTCTTTTTACGAATGAGCTTAAGCGAGCAAAAAAACACCACACGCCTACCACCGAGTGAAGGATTTCCATATAATCGATATCACAACAGTTAAATAATCTATTTATTACATTTTTAATCAGATTATGTATGATTTTAACCAGAATTATTCGCTTTATTTAGCATTATCAGCAGATGACATCGATGTCACTAACACGTTACTGACGTCATAACACAACGTCGCAGTTAGTTATTTTTGTGTTCGGATTTAGGTATTAATATTTAGCGATTATGAATATTCTTTCACTGAGAAATTCTAATCTCATTGTTTCTGCATTTCAGGCAGACTATTTTTGCAGAGTTCTTCAACTTTTCAGTATTTGTTAATATAAAGATCTTGCTATATCTTTACTATCCAAATACAGATTTGGACAGACACATTTATTTTCTAGTTCTATTAAATTGTGGTAAAACTGTCATTCAACACATAATTATAATGTATTTAGAGATCCTCCCGGAATCAGAGAGAGGCAATTGAATTGTTGGGTACTGTCTTATCAACACAATACTGGTGATTTTAAGAAACCCACGAGAGAGAAGGATACGTAGGAATTTGTGAATATTGCCCTAATCTTAATATCGAATAGATGCCAGCGGATATTTAACGACTTGACGACCCGATACACGGGACTGCCCAGTGTACGTCCCCATCTGATGGATGAGGCTAAGGGAAGTATCCTGCCAAAGGACAGACTGAACAAACACAGTGGTGCCAACGACGCTCAAACCCATCATCTCCAGACCTAGAGTCAAACTGCCGCGGCCCCTCAAATCAAAATGAAGAGAGAAATGCTGCACTTACCCTGGATGCCTGGAAGATTCTTGTTACTGACAAATACATCAGTACAGGGACCATCTATTTTAAGTCCCTATCCTTGGTAGGGGCAGTGGGGTCCCTATCTTTGGTAGAGGCAGTGGGGTCCCTATCCTTGGTAGGGGCAGTGGGGTCCCTATCCTTAGGTAGAGACAGTGGGTTCCCTATCCTTGGTATGGGCAATGGAGTCCCTATCCTTTGGTAGGGGCAGTGGGTTACCTATCCTTGGTAGGGGCAGTGGGTTCCCTATCTTTGGTAGGGGCAGTGGGGTCCCTATCTTTGGTAGAGGCAGTGGGGTCCCTATCCTTGGTAGGGGCAGTGGGGTCCCTATCCTTAGGTAGAGACAGTGGGTTCCCTATCCTTGGTATGGGCAATGGAGTCCCTATCCTTTGGTAGGGGCAGTGGGTTACCTATCCTTGGTAGGGGCAGTGGGTTCCCTATCCCTTGGTATGGGCAGGCGGGTCCCTATCCTTTGGTAGAGGCAGTGGCATCCCTATCCCTTTGTAGGGGCAGTGGGGTCCCTATTTCTAGGTAGGGGCAGCAGGTTTAAGGGATTTACCCATGATCAAAGCACTTACCTAGCACTAGTGTCCATTTGTGTGCCTGAGCCAGCAGGACCAAATGTATACAACCAGTGATTCTTGATGAGATATTTAAATATCAGCTCATATGCAAACATGCGACCTTCTCTGCCTTCCCACGTGTCTGCTAAATTACTACCTGAAAATAAACAAGTGGTGAGCAGTGTATTAGCCAGCCAACCATGCAGCCGTCTTTTGCACGGCCGTTTTTCGAAATATTGCGGGCAATATTTTGTGTGGGTGGGGTAAAAAAAAGAAAATGTTTTGCTTAACACTTCTTTTTTTCTCAATATTGTTATGTTGTTATGTTTTGTAAACATTTATAGAACACAGATGATATAAATTGTACCTTTTTCACAGTTATCTTTTAAACAAAATCTCCATAGACACCCACTTGGTACAGATTGGCTCTAGAACAAACATTTGCACACTCTGTTTGTATATTTGCACAACCAAGACTTGAATTTCTGCCTAATACACTGGCTGTCAGAGACCAGCGCTGTTCAAGTACTGCAAATTTATTAGATTGGGGGACGTGGCAAAAACTGAAGAAAAATAGGAGAAGAGATGAATCTGTCAATGAAGTTAAAACCAGAAATGTGCATGTTTCTTCAAATTTATTAAAGGGTCCTCCAAATTGAAAAATAAAGTGATTTTGAATGAAAGCTTATTATAAAAGAATGTCAATGTCATCGTCCGTTTTTTCAAAAACCGTTGATAAATGCAACTTTTACAGGTATGAAGTTTACCTGTACACAGAAAAAACTGGTGCGCGATCGATCTTCGGAAAATGACGTCATAAGGGACGACCAATCACATCTTCCGTACAAACTACCTAATTTACATAATCAATTATGGCGCGTATCTATGTGTAAACAAACCGTTACTCTTGTTGGATGTCCATTTTTTTCTCATATAGCCTAATTGTTTTAAACCCGGGAATATTATTGATGTGTTCGTGTCTTTATCATGGTGAAAAGGTGCTCATTAAGCTTTTGTAGAAAAAGTAAACAGGAAGGCAGTGTAAGTCTACACACAATGGATTGAACTTGTTTTGCAAAAAAGGGTGTGAAATGGAATTTTTCAGAGCACTCTCGCGTATGTTCGGACCATTTTACTGAGAAAGATTTTGATGACTCTTATGAAACGAAAAAGAGATTATATTTACTCTAACATGACCGATTACACAGAATTATAGCATGGGTCAGTAATAATGTAATTGTTTCAAAATGGCTCGTTAATAACAGTAAAAAATCACGATCAAAAACTTTTTATTTAATTGCATCAAACTAGTTACAATTAAATTCATTGAAGTATATTCTGCTGCCTCTGTTGGTAATTATCGAGATGCAATCAGCAATTAGAAGTCGTTGATCGTAATTTTAACCTGTCATTTTCGGCGAATAATTCATCTTTTCCCGATGTCCGAATTTATAAAAGCATCAAAACTATTAAAATAAGATTGATTTCTTAATATGTCCGAGCACTAGTTTTATTATTTTCTTCAATTAATTAGGTGTCCGGAATTAATGAGTGCCCGGACTCATTGAGTAAATACGGTAGGTATCAAAACTTAAAACCAATGCTGAAACCTGACGCAATTCCCCGATTCTCCGATTTGCAGACCCACAGACGGAGACACAGTCACAGGATGAAGACATTGAAAAATCCAATACCATGAGTTTATTTGTATTATTCGTTTATTGTTTTCATTTATACTTTATACGCTCAGAATCAAAGTGGATGGGGTACACACAATGTTGATTTTCCACTTCGCTCGCATTGTTTACTTCGTTTGTGTCCGCCATTTTGGTTTCTAACGAACCATAGGTAATGCGTGACGTCAACGGGGATTCTTCATTCGGCTGTTTCCGTGAAACCTCAGTTACGTTTCCGTGACAGGTGTGTATTAGGGGCAAATGCGCCGTATGAATTCGTGATTTACCGATGAACGAATAGGTTTACGATGTTGACCGAAGTATTTTTAGAAACTGCTAATCATTATCTTTGTTATACAAAGGAAAATTATTTCAATTTGGAGGACCCTTTAATAATATCATTTATAAAAGACGGCTGCATGGCTGGCTGGTTAATGAATTTGAAGAAACTTGGAGAAATCTATTAACAACACATGGGCTGGCCAACGATGCTCTCTAGCAAATTCATTATCTATCATCTTACATTATTCTCTTTTTATACTCTTTTTCACCTACTTCCTATTACATCTCTTAAAATATAGTCATATGATATATCTAATATTGTCTAAACAGTGTAATGCAATGTAACAGTTATGTGCTGTTTAAATTAGTGTAGTAATTGTGTTTTTTTTAATGTAATGTTGTATGCAAAATATAATACTAGTATAAATAAAAAACATGTCTGTAAACACGAATGCCCCTGCTGTAAGATATCAGCTGAAATAAGGGCCATAACTCCGCCAAAAGTCAGTGGACCGGAACAGCACGAAAATTTGCGCAACAAGGCTTCTTTCCTACTGATGCCTCCCACACATGGCGGAGGCATAAAAACTGGAGGGCTTTGTAAAGGAAAGTCTAGCAGAGACATGTATTTACAAAACTTTTTAAGTAAACAAACAGACAGTAAAACTTCTTCAATCCAGCTGTAATTTCATTAGAGTAATATTTCCAAATTCATGATTATCTTTCAAAATGTCTTATTTTGAAAGCTGTGAATCGAACACAAAATTCATTTTATCAGACCTCATAATAAATAAAATACACAAAAGAATCTCAGGCAGAGTATTTAACTTAGGGCTATTCCTTTACAACATACCCAGGACCCCAGGAAGTCAATTTAATAAACATCTATGGGTGAAGCCTATTTTCCAATATTTGGTTCTTGAAACTCAATTTTGCATCTAGGGATGGGTGTTCAGTTTCAAGAGTGCTTTCCCAAGCCCAGTAATCGACGTCATCAGCAGGTGCATGAGATGATCATCCGTAACGAAGATTTGTCTCGACTCGGTAAGTAAACACACGCATTTCAGCTCTAGTTCTGTCCATAAAGATATAATTGTGCCTAAAGTATCGCAATCAATGGTAAAAAGACTCGGTTAATATTCACTTCTGCTAATACTTTTGGATGATCATCTCGTGCACCTGCTGATGACGTTAATTACTGGGCTTGTTTCCTGGGATCCCATGTATGTTAATGAAATAGCCCTTACCTTTATAATCACAGACGGAGGGTAATGACTGCCCCACCGCGGTGGACTCCTGGGATATCTCCGTGGTCATACTGTCTGTGTCCGGATTCCAGCCCATGGCCAGTGCCTGTAGGAGGAGCTTCAACACCACCACGCTGTGACTGCTCTTAACAACTGTAAATATATGTATGCAACAATGTTAGTGTTAAAGGTGGTACATCAAGCATTTTCTACAAGAATCTAAAATTTTAACAAGAAAAGCACGAATAGTGGTGCGAATGCCAGATTGCGAATTCAAAATTTTAACTGAAAAATCTATGCAAAAGTTAGGATAACTCAGGTAAAATACATGACAGAGTTATGGTTCTTGTCATATAACATTCTGTAATGATAATGAACATGTGTGCCAAGTTTCAAAGCTTTCTGACAACCTTTTTTTTTTAAATGAGGAAAATCTTAACCAAAATGTCAAAACGCGTAAACAGACGGACGGGCGTGCTTACAAATCGCCAAACTATAAAACTGAATTTGCTCTGTAATGCGACTAGAAATGTCCCAATTCATGATAAAAAGGTCATCAATCAAAATATGGTACTGGCACAATGTTCTTTATATAAAAGTTTGTCTAAAATCTCACACCAGCATGTAAGTCATCTATACATTACCTAGGTATTTGAAAACATTACTCGCTGCCTGCCTCACTGTGGATGCTGGGTGTGATATGTACAGAACAAATGTAGACACATAATCCGGCCAGCCCGGCAATAAATAGTTGAGAGGTATAACCTGAAATGTATGTCAATACTGGAGTTTAATTCTAGTCAACTTTGCAATAGGATAATACAGTGGTCTGGTTTTAAGAAACATATTTATTTTTAAATCAATATACTAGTTTTTTAAAATAAATAAAGGGTTTTGTCTTTTAGATCATTGTTTGCATTAACAGCCTTAAAGGGAATGGAAAAAAGGTTTGAAAACAAGTCAAGTATTTAAAAAAAATAATACCGAGTGATTAATACTGAATATTGCAGGTTTTATTATATTTTACCATTTGTAACAGTTTTAATTTGCAGGAAATATAACCATATTGTGACTAATCAGACTTTAATCTGTTCATTTCCAATCATTTAATTATCTCCCTTGATAATACAGTGGGTCTCTGTGATTCAGATGGGCAAAAAACGTATTGACCAAGACTGTAACAGTAAAACAATGCAAAGTAGGATTGCTGTAAGAACCATAACCAAGGGGGATTTACCTGGACGTAAGATTTTTGAGCGACAAAGTACTGTATATCTGATTAAACTCAAGCTTTTCAAACTGAGCAATGGTTTCACACCATATTTAGTCCCTTGTTTTTTTATAATAAGAGCATTTGTATATACTATAGCTCTTACCTTGACTAGAAATATACACACACCAATAAACCCCTCAGATGCATAATCATCCAGAAACTGTCCCTGGCAAACCTGCAGAAAAACAAACATATTTATACCATGACATTAGTTTAAAATATATTTTATTTCTGTCGAGTTCCAATGAAATACATTTAAAAATGTTTTTTGATACTGTTATTGATGAAGACGTACAAAACCTACCTGAGTATTATTGTTACAGTAAGATTCAGATCCTGTCTTCAATATCATCACAACCTCCTGTAGAGTCGCCAGTGCCTCCTATAGCATGGAAAATAAAATATATAGTTTTAGGACACCTGGGAATCAAACCACGGACCCCATTGCAGGATGATATGGTGGTGAAAAGTTTTGCGTACTCAACCAAAAAGAAAGGGTCCGATGGTTTGCTTTACGGCTGTGGCACATCGATTTATTAGGGCTATTCCATTAAAACATACCAGATCCAGCGCATCTTTTAATGGAATAGCCCTTAGGCTATAAAAAATTAATTACCTGGTTCTCAGGCCCGCCCGCATGTCTTTTTTAGGTGCCGCATTGCCGATTTTATCTCAAAAGTAATAAAATAAAAATTGGAAATGCGCTACCGAAATTTCGAGAAAAAAGTTCCAAGTTCATTCCGCATCCAAGTTCGTTCCGGTTTTTACATTTAACTACCTCAGGGGAATCCCCTTGTGGGTAGACTGGTGCACGGCCGACTATCTGCCGCTCTGCTCGCTAGCTTGTGAGTGTTGCAGTCGTACGGGTACCAATCTAGGAGAGTCAGACGCTTGAGACGCTTGGAACTAGTAGGTGCTACAGAACAGGCGATTTATTCAAGCGTCTAATCGACAAAGTCTCACAAAAACATGCAATAATGGCGGTGTCATCGAGTCGATTGAAGTTCATGCGTGATCTAATACAAATATACGGACTTATTGTGATTGAAAGAAGCATAAGTCGGGAAGAAATGATAAGGTAATGATCGACAATAGAGATGAGCTGATCCAAATGGTTATTGCACATGTATTTCGAGATATTTTGCATCAATACATGTATTGGAATTAAAGTTTGGATAAAAAAAAAAATCGCCCGCGTGTCTGTTGACCACTGTAAAATTGTAAAAAAAATGCGCCCGCCCGCATCTCTTCTCAGAAAAAGTGGCCTGAGAACCAGGTAATTAATTTTTTGTGGACTTACAGCAAACTGTCTGAATATTTCTTAAAAAAATAATTACCCAACATTTTAATTTAATGAATATTGGATGAATTTGACAAACTTTAGAAATATATTGAGAGACAAGCCATATCAAAGCATAATACCTGTATACTCGAACACGTGATGTATGTAGCTAATGTTTTGGCGGCATGTTCTCGTATCGTGAGCTGGGAGTGGGACAGTAGCTTAAACACCACTGATCGAAGACTCTCCGACACAAAATCTGGAACTCTCTTCTCCTAGAATTGCAAATACATCAAAATAATGTAACTTCTTAACTATCTTTATTGGATACAAAGTAAGGAGCAATATGATGTAAACTGTTACACATTGATAATTTCATAGAGTACTGCATTCAGGGGCGTTCCTGGGGCTAATTTAGGTATACGCACCATCGAGTTTTGGATTCACAAATGTGCCTAACCCTCCTGTACCTTCAGTTTTTATTGCATTTTTCGCATTTTTAGCCCTTTTTTATTTGTTTGCTTCTTTAATAGCCTGTACGCACATGCGTATGCCCAGGTACGCCCCTGGCATTTAACATTTTACCTCACATCACAATTTGATGCATAAATTTGCAGTGATGTTAATCAGTATCTTTTGTTACTATAATGAATAGTTTGATAACAAGAGGCCTACAGAAACACTAAAATGGCCTTTATATGTATAATATAGTGTACAATGCTAAAATATATGATATTAACAAACTATCAGACCCTTAAGCCACCCAAAATATTAAAGAGAATATTAACAACTTTTTAAACAAGATTTATTATTCTGGAAAACTTGGAAAATGGCGAACGAATTGTTAAGATTGTATGATAAACAAAGAAGATATGACCATCTGAAGATTCTTCTCATTGACAAATGGATACTAGGAAACTTATGACACCAGAGTTCTAAACTGCCAAGTATGGCATATTGACATTTAAAACAAAGAAAATGTCTGCAAATGAATGCAAAATCTTAAATTGACCAGACAACAACAACAACAGGTATAGGTCACACCTAGTACAACGCAAGCTAACTACCTCAATATCTGTGTCCAGAGTGCGTGGTGATGACAGTGGGGACTTGCCATATGGTCGATTCAGAAATCGTTGTAATACTGCATTTATTCCTGGGTATATAAAAGTAAATTATGAATTCAAAAATAGTGAGTATTTAACTATTAATTTTATACTAAGGTTTGTTGAAAAGTCCTAAATCAGATTAAATCGGTTTAGATAGGGACATTCCTAGCCTCGATATGTGTTTGAATTGGAACCTCAGCAGAGTCTTTGTTACTATGAAAACAACAGCTTGTGTTGGAATTCCGATCTTCACCGGATACCCATGAAAGATTCTTGTTTGTATTCTTGACCAATTAGTGTCCTTATGGTGCGCTTGTTAACAGATACCAGCTACAAAGATGTAAAAGTTACATAACTAACCAATCTCATTAAAATCAGACCCTTTATCAAGCTAAGATACTCTACAGTACTAAGGATCTGACAACACTGCATCAGCCTACAAAATTGCTCGGTATAGACTGCTTCACTGCGCGGTTCAGTAAAACGCTGTGGAGCAGTCTACGCATGGTTTTCAAAGAGACAATGTCCGTAACTTTTAGCTTATAACACACAAAATAACTGCATTGACGAACATAACACACCAACCATTATTGAATATTTACTGAAAAGAAAAGAAAAAAAGATTGCTTGATGGAATTCAATAGCGGTACAAAAAAATGTACCCATTTGTGGGATTGAACCCACACTAAAATTTCACTCGTGGGTCAATAGTCGACTTCGCTCTCAACTGAGCTAAGCCGGCCAGGTGTACTATGACTTGCTATTTAGAAAATCTAATGTCATAATAATATCGGTTGAATATATATTTTCAAAACGCATGACAGTGTCCATGATTTTCTTCATATTCCTGATTTAAAACATGCCATTTAGTGCATTTCTTTTAATTTATTGTGCAATACACAGCAATAACACATGAAGACGTTATCTTTATTCGCCGGATATAGATCTATGTGTTTTATGTGGTTTTCGTTTGTTTTCAGCTATATCAGTTCACTCGAACGTCATCTGAAGTGCACGATTTCATTGGTTGAATTTAGTTGATCTTCTCATGAATATTGATTAGTTGAAAGGTCGATCTGACGTGACCTCCAAGGCAGTGTTGTCAGATCGTATAGCGGAGGGTATCAAAGCGTAATTAGGATATGATTTTAATGAGATTGATAACTAACCTGATTCACAGTAGTAAAATAACCCAAATAGTATACAAATTATAGACAATACAGACAATTCACTCACCCATGATTGCCCCCTCCTGTGACTGCCATGAGGACTCCTCCGTACATACCTGAAATGGAAATCAGTCTTGAAAACATCGTTGATGATGAAATGAACTGGTTTTACAGGAAACTTACTTTTTTTTTTTCGTTTGTTTTGTTTGGTGTTTTACGTTATTTTCAACACATGTAAGGTTATATATGACGGTTGATTTTTTTGTGGTGGAGGCAGACCACTCACTTTTCCTGGGTAGAAGGAAACTAGACAGGTTAATATGGTGCCAAACAGGAGTGAACATGTCAGGCTCATCGAGATAACATATGGAATATGGACCTAGAAGCTTCCATACTGGATATCTGAGTTTGATATGAGTCCTGGAAAATCTGATCTTACACATAGGAGCAGATAAAAGTCCCGCACATCCACATGTTGATGCCATCAACAGAATTTTGTATGAAGTCATTGTGTAATCACACATACAAAAGGTCAATAGCTGGCTGCGTCAATGCAACAAATGTCAATGGTATGCAAGGAACAGAATCAATCTTGAGTCAGATGGTTAAGATAGAAAAATGGTAAACCCTGGTTTAACTGTTTTAATCAAAACCTCTGCAGAGCCTTGGTTCCGATAAAAACAGTTAAACTGTGTGTTGGATTCCTGATCTTTGCCGAACACCCACGACAGATTTTAGAATGATTAGCATCTTGCATACCATACAAGGATTTCTTGTATACCGGACAAGAATATCCGTCATTTTACCTGGGCTAGATATTTTCATCTCACCCTAGGGTCGAGATAAAATTCATGTGCGCACCAACATCCGGTATGCAGGAAAACATTTAAAATGCTAGTAGCTGGCGGCGTCAACGCACAACATGTCTCTGATATGCAGGAAAAAGAATCTATCATGGGTATTCGGTGAAGATAGGGAATTCCAACCATCGGTATAAGTGTTTTAATCGTAACCTCGGCAGAGCTTCAGTTCCGATAAAAACACTTATACCTCGAGTTGGAATTCCCTATCTTCACCGGATACCCATGAAAGATTCTTATAATCCTCACTCATGACATGTGTTGTACACACAGGTTGGATAAAAACATGCAAATCAATGACATAAAAAAACGTCAACAGTAGCATGACGTAATTTTAATAATAAACTTAAAGACATTGATGGAAGCTTCAAAGCAAAAAATGTAAATGGTATGAAATAAAAAGAATCAGTCACGGACATCTGGTTCAGGTATATAAACTGTTTCGACAGCATATGAAACAGTTACACCTCAGCTTGAATTCCTCACCTGAACCAGATACCCATGAAACATTCTTATAATGGGATCTAGATTGTCATATAAAATGCAGTCTAACACTACTGGTGTATACAGTTTCAATAACAGGTAGCTTATTAAAATCATGTATTTGATCTTACCTTCATAAAACAATCGAACAAATTGTGTACATGTTCTAAACTTAAACTCGATGCTATTGGAGGGAGCCGAGAGGCGCAGGCATTGCGTATAGCTGACCACACGTCTGTAACAGACATCAGCACCAGTTCCTACAGACGAATGGAAAATAATATGGGTTGAAGGGAGATAATCATTATACTATCAATGCATTATTCAAGTATTAAGCATTTAAGGTAGTTGCACCCACCCCTCCACCATCAAATAGATTCCTATGGTTCTATTATTTGCTCAGAGGATAGACTCCGATACATGGGACCGCCTGGTTTATTTCCTCATTCAACAGACAAGAGGCCGCCAAGATAAAACACCCCAAGATAAATTCAAAACAACTACCAGGCAGTTAATATTTGAAATTAAACTGAGGTTTCCACTATTTATATGACATACATGTATGCTATTTATTGCCATTAATGAACTGATAGCTAGCTTGATAATACAAAACTGTAAGTTTCAAAAGGGATTCTGTATTAAATTTTGATACACAATTCTCGCTAAACTGGCATATCTCGTCCATAGTTAGAGAAGCGAGAATTTTAACAGCTATTTGATACAAAACCATAATACATCTTGTAAAATGGAATCACACTGGATAACTATGCCACACACGACATGATAAACCACCAGTCATATTATACCAACACAGGACCAACCAGTCCTAGATCCTAGGGTGCTACTAGTTTTGTTTTTTATAAAATTTTATTGATATTTACAACAATAATAACAGTATTACACAAATTGACATTTGTAGATAATATATGCATTAAATATCACTTTCTGATCACTTATATTAAGTATAGTTGTATCGTTCAAACAAATTAGATATCAATCAATAACTTGTAAAACAATTGTACTATTCGTGTGTTGAATGATTTGCAGCGCTCCTTTATATAACAGAATAAAATAGAGTATTCGTATTTAAACAAGGGAAATATATCAACACGGTTTGTTCTACACTCGCTTATAAAATATGATTTAAATATACAGAACCCAACAAGTGCTAAAATCTCGTTTACATCACAATATTCATTATAGTTTATTTTATATCCGATTACAATATTTTTAAGCATTTTCATTGTCGCCGAGATGCCACATTTTTTGAATAAATATGTTATCTTTTCCCAAAAAGGTTCAACTTCTTCACAGTCTATGAAAAAGTGTTTATATGTTTCCGTTTCACCACATGCTCGACAAAATGGATTTGCGCTGATCTTCCATATATATTGCATTTCCATAGAAGGAACAATTCGGTGTATTAGTTTATACTTAAACTGCTTAATTCGGGTGCTACTACTACCATCTGTACGATATCTTTGGTGGTCTGACCAGGGATCAAACCCACAACCTCCTGCATGTTTGGTGGATGTTCTACCACTGTGCCACTGCCAGGTTTGACGGAGAGAAGACGAAAAAAAAGCATGAAATAAAACATCTACTTCACCTTTATTGTTGAGAAGAAGCTGTCATCACACAGTTGTTCCGAGCGTCTTTTGCACCATTCCATGAAATGTATCACTGCTCTGTTTCTCACTACAGGCATATTGACAGCTGAATATAGATGGAAGAAACATCTATAGTCAGTGTCTTTAGTATCAGACCAAGTTCATCATAGCCCTTTATAATAGTAACAAATGTTAAATTTATCAAGACACATCTTATATAATTAAAACATGTATAGATATGAAGAAAATTAAATCTGTTTTGATGCCCGCTTACAATGTTACGAGACGAGTACTGCTAATATTGTTGTAATTGCTGAAGGGATTACACACTTTCCATGAAAGTAGAGTCAAAATCTGAGGTCAATACAATACTCATAGTTTTAACATATTTTATTTCAAATACAGTTACCGTATACCCCTGTATAAATGTCCCTGGGGGCATTGCCCTTTTTTAAAAAACGGGAGGCCTTTATTTCGTTACATATTATACCTCTAAAATGCTTGTGGGGTGGGGGTATTTTTGTTTAAACTAGAACTCAAATCAGTCTACTAAGTATATCATGTCCAAAAAAAAGAAAAGATTTTTGAAAATTATTACAAGATGTAAAAGGATTTGAACGACCCACTCAATACTCTAGACTATTTCTCATACACTAAACATACCATTGTCTTTTATATAATATGCCATATTGCATTAAATTCGCAAGATGTCGTTTAAGCTACAAAATTTACTGTTAATGGGTTAAGAATTATTTAAAGGTATTTTGACATTTCACAATCTATCAACATTCATGATAGTGATGTACTGATTAATCCATTGTAACCAATCATCGGTTAGTTAAGCTTCCGATTACGATGATTGGTTATGAAAATCTATAAATCGGTAAAGTGTAAAAAAGCACTTTATGTTAAAAACAAGAGCTGTCGGAGAACAGCGCAGCTCGACTATTTGATTTTTCGGAGAATAATACATTATATAGCTAGTATATACCATCAGAAAACAAGGCTAAAACAATGTGGGGGGAGAGGCAAGGGGTGTGGGGGGAGGGGGAAACAATATATGTAAGAAGCTATGTAAGAATTGACCAAAACAACACAGAAATATATAAAAAAAAGAAAATAATAATAATAATAATCGAGTTTCAAGGGGGGGGGGGGGGGGGGGGGGGGGGGGGGGGGGGGGGGGGGGCAATATGTGTAAGAACTGTGAAAGAAAATAATAATAATAATAATAATCGAGTTTCAAGAGGGGGTGGGGGGGCAATATGTGTAAGAACTGAAAAAACCGATACACGTGGATAGACAGATACACGGGACTGAAAAAAGCAACACAGAAATATGTAAAAAAAAAGTTTCAAGTGTGGGGGATGGGGGCATGGGAAGGGGGCAATAAATAAATATATATATCAATAAATATATATGTGTAAGAAGCTGTGTAACAATTGACTAAAACCACACAGAAATATGTAAACAAAAAAAAAAACAATAGAGTTTCAAGTGGGGTGGGGAAATATGTAAAAAAAGAAAAGAGTTTTGATAGCATATGAAACAGTGGGAGTGGAGATGGGGCAATAATAATATATGTGTAAGAAGCTGTGTAAGAATTGACTAAAACAACACAAAAATATGTAAAAATAAATAAAATAGTTTCAAGTTGGGGGGGGGGGGGAGGGGGGGTGACAGGCGCGGAGGGGGTGGGGGTCTGAGGGTGGTGAGGGGGGCGGGAGCAACATATGTGTAAGAATTGACTAAAACAACACAGAAATATGTAAAAAAAAAAAAAAAATGGGTGGAGGGTTGGGATGGGGTGGAGGAAGTGGGGGCGTGGGTGGAGGAGGGAGCCCATTCCCCAATATCGGTGAAGTATGAATAAGATGCATAATGCTATAAGAAATCCCAAACCAAAATTATAGATATATACATGCTTACATGCAAACTTAGATCTGCCATTATTGCACATTTTATGGGCCATCACACTTTGGGTTCCATGGGAGACCAGAATTTGCAGAAGACAAAATTACTTCCCAACCCTTTACAACATAGTATAAGGAAACCAATTCCCAAATTTAGTTCAGCTAGGACAAGAAATGTAAGAGATATAGACCTGTAAACACAGCTTACACGCAATATTTGATGTGAAACAGACACATTTTAAGGGCTATCAGAATTTGGGTTTCATGGGAGCCCAGGGGTTACAGGAACCAAAATTACTTAAGCAGCCCTTAAGATAATGCTATAAAGAAGCTAATGGCCAAATTTGGTTTTACTAAGGTAAGAAATGTAAGAGATATAAACTTGTAAACACAGCTTACACGCACAGTTTGATGTGAAATGGGACGCATTTTATGGGCTATCATAATTTGGGTTCCATGGGAGCCCATGGGTTACAAGAACCAAAATTGCTTATGCAGCCCTTAAGATAATGCTAAAAGGAAGCCCATGGCCAAATTTGGTTGTGCTAGGATAAGAAATGTAAGAGATATAGACTTGTAAACACAGCTTACACGCAAACCTTGATGTGGGACGCCAACGCCAACGCTAGGGTGATTACATAAGCTCTCTTATTCTACGAATAGTCGAGCGAATAGAAATAAACCTGATTATCCAGGAAACAACAGTTACGAACAACACTTGTGAAAATGAGCATATACACAAATAAACACATTTTTAGCAATTATAATTATTTCGCTGATTAAAACGAAATAACAATGGCATAAAAAAACAAGACAGGATATAATGCATACTTAATCAGAAATTATTCATGGCCACATGGCAATGCCCCAGGGGTATTTATAAAGGGGTATACGGTTACCGTATTTAAAATAAAATATGTTTAAACTATGAGTATTGTACTGACCTCAGATCTTGACTCTACTGTCATAGTCAGTCATATTTACATGCACATTATACTTCATGTTGACTAACTGACTATAACCGATGACTGATCGGTTACATCCAACCGATTGTGACCGATGATCGATTGTAAATTTCAAATGATTGCCCATCACTAATTCATGACATCTCACACAGCACACGATTTTGAGATTCATTCAGAATATTCCATCTTGAACAAAATATTTACAATCAAATGTTTCAATTTAATTTGATACTAATAAAGGATGTGTTTACGAATTTAAAATCTAGTACTTGTCACTTAATGAGGCTTCATGAAACTAGAAATGCCCCACTCAAAGTAGCTATCCCACCAACAACAGTCAATTTTTACAACATATGTACACTGTTTATTAATCTACTGATGACGAGGTATATAATAATTTTTTTAATATAACTTACATATTTTGAGAATCCAAACTCGATAAAATATAAACCGCTTTAACCAGTCAGGCCAAAACAGGAGCATCAAATTAAGAGTTACTAAACTCATAATTCAGTTTGCGCATATTCAGTCACAGGTATTTTAAAAATCCTTGAATAAACATATACTTTTAATTGAACATATACATTATTATATGACGAACACCTGGCTAGAGTTCTGATAAACAGTTTTGTAGTGTAATTTTGCCGTTATTTGGAGGGTTTATAGTTATTTTAAGCTATGTCAGTTACATAAAAATAGGACTTAACAAAAAAAATGTATGTAAAACTTTTGTTTGTATGTACGTACAGACTGACAGATGGACAAACGGACAGAGGTAACACTATATACCCATTCCACTTGCATGGCAGGCCATAAAATATGGCTCCTAATTCAGGTCCAAGTTGTTTGTATGTAATTAGACCCATCATGGCTGTCATCAGAACTGGTGGTGAACACATTTTTACTTAAATACTTTCTTCAATTATGTGGAACTGAATTGGATTTTAAGGCGCACCAACACATGAAAGGTTACATGGCGCCTAACAGGCATGCATGAACATGCCTGGCTGATTATCCATGTAAATCAAGATAAAATATGGAGAAAGTTTTTTGTGTGTTTTCTTTTAATTTCAAATCAACATTTCTATGTTGGGAACTTACTTTGCTTGATTGTATATTTCAACGCAAGTATGATTGGCAGACTCAATTCTTGGTGCATGTACCTACAAAACATAGAGAAGTGTATTTAATTACATAGGGTCAGACTCTTGCATACAACTGTTAGTGCGTGTACCTGGAAAGCATAGACATTTATGAATTGAATTGAATGTTGTTTAATGGCTCATCAACACAGTATAGGTTATTTAGAGCCGCCCCAGAGAGAGGGGAAGGATACATAGGAATCCGGGAACCGTGCCCTACTGTTATTATCGAATAGATTCCTATGGTTCTTTAACGCGCTTGTGGATAGACCGATACACGGGACCGCCCGGTTTACGTCCCCATGCGACGGACGAAGACATTTATGAAATAACAAACACTTCTTGGCTTATGTACATGTAAAATACACAGATGTATGTAATTACATAGGGTTATAACTAACACTTTCATAAAGGTAAACCTGTATATAAATGTATCCATATCATACCTATATGAGTATTTAATTTATCCAAATGGGATAAAACTGTTTGCATAAACTCATTGGGAAAGACTCGGATATGGAAGAAAGTACATTATATACACTCTAACTCACCACTTCATAAAACTGTCAAGTACTGTGTTCAGAATTGCCTTCTGTTTTCCACTGCCGGCTGACATTGCCACGCCGGTGGTGGAGAGCCGACGGATACGTCGACCATCCTCCGTGTCCGTTTCCGACCAACCAAATCTCCGATCAAACACATAGCACGTAAATCTGTTGAGCTCATCTTGTGTGAGACATATGCTCTCTGGTGTGGCTTGTGGAAATGGGTTGCCGTCACCTGTCAAGAGTGTAATCATTCACCAGTTAATCATATCAAATTCCATTGTATCATCACTGGCAAAATCAGTTATGAAATCAGTATCAGTAAGTCTAAAAAACTTACAGTGTATGATTTAAGTTTCTCTGCCTTTATTTTGCTGATTCTAATTTGTTTTTTAATACAAATTCAAATTTACTTTTAGTTATTTTGACATGGGTAGATTTAATTGTATATTTCCAAGATGTGCATGAATATCTAAAACTAGAAAGTATATTTTACTCTGGCAACTCATAAACAGAAGATGTAAATAGAACAGACTATACGAACCAAATGAATCAATGTCTATGATCTCGTTGTTGACATTATTAAGCGTGGACTCCGACCTCCCTACAGATGGCTTGGTAGAAAGGACTGCGTTCAGCTGCTGCAACGTGATCACTTCTCGGTCAGACGAAATGTTAGAGACGAGTGTGGCAACAAGTTCTGACATAGTCATTCTTTTATGGATTCGCTCATGACATTTTTTCTCTGAAACTAGAAATCCATTAATAATTAATATGTATTATAGAGAAGTTGTGGCAGAGGAGGATCCTCTTCAGTCATATAATATTAGTGATTTTTTCTATATTTTGAGGACATAACCCATAGCTACTGTCACAATTAGAAATTTTAGCCTGATCTTTCATGAAACTGGGAAAAATACAGTAACATTCCACTGAATTAAATACGGTTTACAGTACACCAAGATCAACAGAGGCAGTTAAAAGTGCTTCATACTTATTAGTTTACAATACTTGCTGTGTTTTTTTCCTTTATATATTAAAGTGGTACCGAAAAACGGTGCCATTTCCAAGGGCAAAAAGTATGTTTTTTTCCCAATTGGAGTGATTTTTTTTAAAATATTAAAAGAGAGTTTAAACAGAAGAACGGGTAAAATATATTCTTTTTGGTGAGGGTAATGAAATACTACAAGAGAAAGTGTACATGGTAGTGTGTTTGTAAAGTATTAAGGCATACAATATTGCTATTAAGTGACTTGACTTGTGAGGAAGTGTCGAATCTTACGGATGGCGGGAGGTGTACAGTACTGGTTCTACCCAGGAAAAGTGGTTGTCTGAAGTGTCGATTCTTACGGATGGCGGGAGGTGTACAGTACTGGTTCTACCCAGGAAAAGTGGTTGTCTGCCTCCACGGCAAATAAATTGATCGTCATATATAATCTTACGTGTTGAAAATGACATAAAACACCATAGAAAAAAAACTTGATAGTAAAAAATCCCAATGTAAGTCAAAACAACGCGAATTTTCCCAATTGAATGAGTTCCGGTACCATTCCCAAAAGGTTGAAAAAAATTCTCTGAATTAACTATATTATGTGTATATTCAGAACAGATAATGCTACATCAATCTAAAGAGTCTATTAAATCATTTTAGAATTATTTTATCTTTAGAATTCTGTGATTCTTGATTTCAAGAAACTCATTCCTCAATGAGTGATACAAATATTTTTAATCTGTTGCTCACAGCAATTAAAAGGCTCATTGTGTTCTGAGAACACATTGAGCTGCATGTAATACCATGATGTGATGTCATAATAGCATGACGTGATGTCATAATTATCCAGTGTGTGATGTCATAATACCAGAAAGTGATGTCATGATAGAAGCAACCAAAGGAAATTATGAATGAAGCATTCTGATTGGTTCATTGATAAAAATAGGATCAATGAAACCAGTTAATTGAAAGCTCATTGTATTCTCAGAACACACTGAGGTTTTACTGGACATTGAGTAGTGAGGTTCTTGAAACCCAGTAACACAAAATTCTAATGATAAAATAATTCTAAAATGATTTAATAGACTGTTTCTAATGCTACATCAATCTACCGGACAGATATTTAAGAACCATGACATTAGACATTACCCATCCCAATTTTCTATACACAGATTTGATTTTTTCATGTTGGGTGCCAATGTAACAGGGTTAGCAGCCAGACTGGGACTCAAACCAGTGTCCCTAAGACTACCGTTCGGATTCTTTACACACCGAACAATGATGCATCAATATACCTGCTAGAGATCTATGAACCATGACATAGGACATGCTATCTGTATGCATTAAAAGGCAGAAAGCTGGGTGACAAGGCGTACAAACATTTAATTTTTTCATTGTCAATTATTATTTTTGTATTATCTATCTATCTATTGACTGCAACAACCCCTTTTGAAGATTATGTGCAGGTTTCCTGGGTAGAACCAGTACTAAGCAATGTTGATTAATTATCTTGCCACGACCACGGCGAGGATCGAACCCACGACCTTTCGATCTGAAGTTTGGCGCTCTACCACTGAACCACGCACTCCACTTGAACCACATATTTATAACTGGCTAGACTTTAGATTAGCATTAGAAGGGTTAGAATTAGGGTAGGGTTATATTCCACACTATGATGTAAATGTGTAATTCATAACTTCAAATAGAGGTCGACCAATTCTAAAAGCACTCTGTTTTTATTCGTGACTTCGGTTTTGGTCGAGTTTCATTGGTTTCTACAACATTTGTAAGTCATGACTCACTTTCAATTTGCAGTTAAAGGCACTGTTTTCGGTTACTGCCATTACTGAAAAAAAGATAATAGAGGACAAATTCTCAGGCAACTGTCCAAAAAAATACTAGTGATTTTACCCCACCCACCAATTTTCTAGTTCAAAAATATTTAAGAACATTACAAAATCGTATTTAAATGTAAAGAAAGCTTTCTAGAACAAATCTTGGCATGAACTCATTTTTAAATAGATACAGTATAAATTTAAAGCTGCAAAATCCTTCAAAATAATCCACTAAGACATACGTTTTCAACAAAAACTTTTTATAACTTAGCAAAGCAAAGGAATTCGTCAGCCATATTGTTGACATGACGTCATATCCGCCGGTGACAGTGAATAAAAAATCCAAATTATGTATCATTTCACATTTTAAAAACAGTTTTAAGATTTATCCTTTCATATCCGACATTGTTTCTTCATAAAAAAAGCATCAAAATTCGTTTTATTGATAAATAAATATTATTTTTTCATATCCGGGCAAATCCCAAACATGGCGCAACACTCAGAAGGTAGTGAATGATACTTTTCAACATTTTTATTTCATTTCACCATCTTGTAAGGTTGAATATTGAGATTTGGCTAATGTGACAAGAAGAAAAAAAAATGTTTAACTCATGTGTCTACAAGTTGGGAAAAATTGAAGAGAACTTGTGTGTAAAATAGCTTGAGCAGTTGAGCACTTACCAACACCTTTCCTGTTTTATAGTGGGTGGGGTACTGCCCAATATATAAATCTGTATCCCATAATTTTGCCATATTATGTAGGATTATAGTCACACCTCATTATAAGACATAAAATGCCACTGTCCTCATTTTTTTGACATGAATCATTATACAACGGTGTAAAACTACAGTACAGCTAACGCGAACCCCACACTTTACTTGATTCGCCAATTTTGGTGGCATTTAGTGCCGTGCGAATGTATGCGGTGTTGGTGTTTGGACACCGAGTATCCACTTCGCGAAAGTACGCCATTGTCGAGTCACTCAGAGTGATCAAACACTCTGAGTTACTCTGGCGAATAAAAACATCTGTATTTTTCCGACAGCGCGGTTGAAAAGGCAATCAATCGCCAGAAAAGTACAAACAATGAGACGCCGAGTGCATCTTTTCTGTGCAAAGTTGACAAGACTGATAAATACAATGAATAAATTTCGAAACAAATACGTATTTCAAACATTTAATACATTTAGGCCTAAAAAAGGAAAAGAAGTTTGTTTCCTGTTACGTGTTTTCTGTTACAACCGACCGTGACTTTTACCCCCCGACCATATTTTTGTTATAACGGTAATTTCTTTTTTTTTTATAGCGGTAAAAAAATCGTGATGATGACGATGCACATGAATTATACTTGTCCCGTCGCTTAGCAATGACCGTTTCTGATTTCGATTTTCAACGCATACGTCTCTTTTGTATTGAAAGTTGTCGATTTGAAGTTCGCTTTTCTCATCAGAATCAAGCATACAATTCCCAAAAACGTACAAAAATCATAAAAGATAAATGTTTTAATTTATTTGTTGCGAAGAAATAGATTTAAAATCGATTGACTAAATATTGTGTTATAAACGCGTTTTACCTGTGACCCACATTCGCAAATACACAAAATGTCGGCCATTTGCATTCAATATTATCATCATGTTGCAGGGTTTCCCCCAGAAAATTGTGAAGGCATGTTGATCTGACATTACATTTACCAAACTTGGCTTGAACAAATAGTGCCTATTAATGGCAAAATAACATACTTTTATGATTTTGGTGCAAAAGGAACAAGAATCACCATAGAAATTCTATTTTTCTTCTTTTAAATCTGTTATTCATGAAAATTAAGAAAATCTTAAGGCATGTTGCTCTGATGAAGGCATGTTGTTTTTCCTTTCTTTTCCAGGAAGGCATGTTGCATGCGACATGCCTTATGATCCTGGGGGAAACCCTGTGTTGGCTTTTTTCAAAGCTTTTTCGCCTAGCCATAAGTTTGATTCTTACAAATATTATTTTTGTCTAAAATTTCGAAGGTTAAATATTATTTTAAAACTAAGATAGACGATGGATGTTGTACGATTCGGAAGATTTCAATGGATGAATATATACTATTTTTGGAAGGGATTTCCCTGGAATACATATCTTTTTAACTTCCAACCCACTTGCAAGAAGCAGATCGACCTATTGCGAATATCGCGTGTTTACATAAGCTACTGTAGACCGCAATGCACTCGACAGTTACACCAAGACGATTTGGGGTAGGAATTTGGGAGTTCTCCCGGAAGTTAGAACCTTAATATTTTATGACGACAGAGTACCTGTATCTGCAGCTCTCTGTGTGTACCAATAGTACCAAAGAAACACACCACAAACAATATACTTGTTTTATGCAACAGTCAACTTAAAGTCTTTAATTCTGGTGTTATCTATATAAACACTGGTATTGAGGTCTTGCCAAAACAAAAAACAAAAAATCCAACCTACCGACCCCCATTTTTTTGGACATGTAACAGGAAACAAACCTTTTTTTTCAGGGCTTAATCGCAAGTTTTGTTCATATTTGTTTTTCCAAAAGTCACAGTTGTTCGACGACATTAATACCCATAATCCTAGGCCATATACCTTTCAATAAGACGGCACTAACAACGGGTTTATGACCCGGAATTCTTTACATTTTTTCTGATTGATTCTGACCAAAGAACCCATCGATGTCAGCGCCTTTTTACCTGCAATAATAGAGGCCGATCTTCGGCTACTTCACAATTGAAAAAACTAAAAAAAAAATCACAATTTGCATGAGAAATTGCACAAACCATGGATATACAGGTACCCTGGATTTGAAACTACCTATACGCTTCTTGTTAATTCCTGATATATCCGCCGAATGGTCAATAAGCTGGTTCCCTGATTATTCTGCGGTAAACAACAGGGTACCAGTCAGTGCGGCGGCCATTTTTGAGGTGATCGATTATCCTGAAATGAGTTGATGCTGACCTACAAATGAATTCTTAACATACTACTTCACGATCTATTTCAAATATCGAGGTAAGTTATTTAAATCTGCATGTATTGCTTTTAATTTATTGAAAAAAATGATGGAATTCATACTATAACTTGGGTTTTAGCGGCGATAATACGCTCGATAGCTGTCTTGCTTTTCTTTTTCTACAGTTTATTTTTTAAAAAAGTGTATACACATTCTAAGTGAAACTCCTGTTTTATTTATGGTTCTATATTCAAAATAATTATTTCTTTGTATTGCCATTATTGTGTAGATTTGAATTTCTGTATAGCCTTTGTTTTGTTCTCAAATTACGCAGCTGAATTTGGTAGAAATTAGTTAAATTCATAAATAAAATCGCATTTATTTTTCATAAAAATGTATACACATTCTAAGTAAAACTCCTATTTTATTTATGTTTTGAAATTCAAAATAATTATTTCTTTGTATTGCCATTAGGCCTAAATTAAAATATTGTTTGTTTGCAGTTTGCGACCGAACAACGGCAAATCCGCCGACGCAAACAATTTTTTTTAATTTTTTTTATTTTTTTATTTTTTAATTCATTTTTTTTCTTCAAGATTTTCGTTTCTTTTTTCTTGCATGTTCTGTTAATATTTAACTAAACCCTTTTAAAAAAAAAACTCTATGGATAATACTAGTGAAGCACACGATATTTGCATGCCGTCGATGGGCATACGTTAATAATAAAAATGTTTTAAAAATATATATATATCCCTACCTACCGACCCACCCCTAAAAGCCATGGGTCGGAAACTGCAAACAAACAATTTTTTAATGGTGGCCTTATTGTGTAAATTTGAATGACGGCCTTGGATTTCTGTATAGCCTTAGTTTTGTTCTCAAATTACGCAGTTGAATTTGGTTGAATTGGTTGAAAATTCATAAATAAAACCGCCTTTATTTTTCATAAAAATGTATACACATTCTAAGTGAAACTCCTGTTTTATTTATGGTTCGATATTCAAAATAAGTATTCCTTTGTATTGCCATTATTGTGTAGATTTGAATGACGGCCTTGGATTTCTGTATAGCCTTTGTTTTCATCTTAAATTTTGCTGTTTAAGTTGGTTGAAAAATAGTATTAATAGTAATATCGGCGGTTTCCCCTAGAAAAAAAATCCCAATTTGCTGCATATTTTCCCAATTAGAATGATACACAATTTGAAATATTAAATTAACAAGTATTGGGAAAAATGCTTTCCATAAGCATATTTCATTGTAATTTCCGCGAAAACCGATATCGTCGTACAACCAGGTTGGGGTAAAAGCCATACTATACCTTGATAAAAATAATCATTATGCTGAATAGCTAGTTCATTATCAAGAACATTCGCCGCTTTTACCCCCATCTGTACAACAACCTTGTAGTCGCGCGCAGGTACCAACTATCCAATGGACTTCTCGCTTTCGCTTTTATATTTTGTCACCAGAATCAATCGTAGCATAGTATTATACGATAAAATGACGAAAGGCATTCTTTAACCAAGATTTTCCCCGATATCAACAATCGCCATCATGTCGCATTATTCAAAAATATTATGTCAAAAAGTTGAAAAAGAACAACGCAAAAGGCTTGTAGAGCATACGCTCTGGGTTTAAAAAGCTTAGCGAGAATCTGATTCCGACGGGTGATGACGAACCCAACCAAGGTGACTTTGACACAGACTTCGTCAGAAATTTCAGTATGTATATACTGAAATTTCCCAATCTACCCAACCTAAGAGTGAATCTCTTGTCGAAAGTCCTTCGAGTTCCACTGAATCATGTGATCCTCCATATTAAATGCCTTCAAAGTTCTTTGTTTTTATGTAGACAATACTGTCAGATTATTAAACTCAGAAAATTTCCCAATTTTGTAAAAATGCCGCTTAATTTTCCAAATTGAAAAGGTAGAGGTACCTTTTAGAAAAGGTAAAAAAATCACTGGTTACCGCCCTTCTACGGGGACAATATGCCGAAATATCGCGCACGACCACCTTGTATATTCGGTATGACACCTCTGACTTAGGGGTGGAAGGGTGTAATGAAAACAAACGGAAAGCATTCCACCGATTATTACATCCTGTTTATTGGCACACATAGTGACAAAACTGAATTGTATGAAAATACAAAATGCCGACACAGACACGTCGACCACACTGTATATTCGGTATCGAACGGTGTTAATTAGAAGGCGCCAGACGTGCAATATGGAACAATAGACCACTAAATCCATCATAGTTTCATTAAACAAGACAACTGACGCCAAAATCAAGTCTAATTACCTAATGAGCCAGCTAACTTATGTACTTACATGTATCATTATGCATGTACAATGTATATGTACAATTTGCAGAGTCACACGGTCATATTATTTATTTCGTTTATTAAAGTTAAAATATTTATAAATATAATGAAGAATAATCTCTCAGCTTGTATTTCGTCGCAGTTTCACATACGGTCAAACGAACGTAATTGTTCTTATTTAGTTTGTTTTTTACAGTTCGCCACTATGCTTTCCTCTTTAATTGTACGATGACCGGACAGGCTTTTTACCCTATGATGATGCCTACCTAAAGCCTATTGGGACGGTGGCGTTTGATGTTTGTCCATGATCTTTCTTGTCGTGCCCTTAATGGTGTATTCTCTTACTGCTCTGGCTTCTGCAAAGTCATTGAGTACCTTCATTGTGGCTTTCTAGGCTATTGTTTTTTTGTATTATATTTACACGAGCATATTTGTGTTTTACTTATATTGCCTATTGATGCTGCCTTGTTGGTTAGAGATTAGATCATGGCGGGGATTTCTTTATTTACACTGTCCTGTTTTAATGGGATGACAGTAGGGTAAGTGTGAGGTTTGGTGCACCCTAGAACCGGTTTAAACCCCCCAGTGGCCTACTTTGCCACTGACCGTTCCAAGGCGGTAGCCCTATTGTCAACCCTTTTGTGTTTGTGATGTCGTTTGCATTTTTTATTACTTTTGCAATTTCGTTTGTCTGTTTGCGTGTTTGTTTTTGTGTTTTGTGGTTGACTGTCGTCCTTGAATGCTGCTTTCCCTGTCCGATATTTTTATCTTTCTTTAGTAAAGCTTAAACAGACATCACTGTATAGAATAAAGAACTACCTTTCAGCTCGTATTTGAATTAGCGAGCTAGCTTAAATACTCCCAAAATAAACAAATCAGCAACAATATGTATATATATTTTTTAAATTTGCCGAGTCAGTCACTGTCGCAGTTTCACATACGGTCAAACGAACGTTATTGTTCTTATTAAGTTTGCTTTTACTAAAGCTAAAACAGACATCATTGTATAGAATAAATAATTATCCTTCAGCTCGTATTTGAATTAGCCAGCTAGCTTAAATACAATACCCGGTACTTTTCAGTAACGATATGTATATATATTTTTTTTAAATTTGCCGAGTCACGTCACTGTCCAGTTTCACATACGGTCAAACGAACGTAATTTTTGTTATTTAGTTTGTTTTCAGTAAAGCTAAAACCAACATCACTGTATAGAATAAAGAATTATCCAGTGCTCACAGACAATTATTTTAAGACACAGGCCCAGGGCTTGTTGCTTCTGAAAATGGACAGGCCCCGATTTGAAATGGACAGGCCCTGATTTGAAATGGACAGGCCCTGATTTAAAATGCAAAGGTCCAATGTTTTTTCTTATTGGAAATGTGTCTTTTATTCACTTTTATAGCACACATTTGTTACGTATGTATAAGTATTAATCAAGCTCAGAACCTCCTCTGACTATTTTTCTTTTTGCTACCACTTTATGCTCCGGGTCATTCCGTGTCCTGGTCAGCGGACTTATTTACCATTTCGTTTAAAATGTGTCAGAATAGAATATTACATAGTAATTTATAACCAATGCAAGAATATTACATAGTAATTTATAACCAATGCAAAGGAGAGGACTAGCACATTTGCCAAACGATAATAATCGGAGCCGACTTCTGGAGCTAAACTTTGAGCCAAATTTTTAATCAGGTTTTATGAGACTATCACGAGTGTTTATTGCACCAGATCACAAATCAACAGATTATTGATTATGACCAATTAACACATTTTTCATTTTTAATGAATAACAATAAAACTTATATCATTAGAAAGATAATTTTATTAGCTTTTTAAATATGTAAGTTTCATAACGATTATATTGCATTGAGGGGTTTAAATAGTGAACTTAACACCAATACTATCTGATTTTACCTATATTCCAGAGGGATTATTGGCTTATCTGGGGTTGCTACTATCAGGGCCTCCTCTGGCTATATTTTTTCTTTTTGTCACCACTTTCTCCCAAGTTCAGAATTAGGAGCCTCAGACTAGAATTCATTTAAAAGTAGGATTCCAGGAACTCCTTACACCTTAAATAATGAATAGAAATATACTTTATATCTGTATTTATACATATGCAGTATATATATTTTTCTTTCCACCAACATGTATTTGTAAAGGACAGTTTTTCTTATTCGATTATGTAAAAAAAAAAAAATCCAAAATTATGTACCATCCGAACTACTATGACACCGCACTTTTACGGCCGGAACATTTCACAAACATTCAATCGAAATACCATCAATTACGAAAATTTTTACATGCATTAATGTGTTTTTAATGACAAAAAAGGTATTTCTTATCAAAGAGGTAAGGAAAAACAACCCTAATAGTAATAGCAGAATAATGAGTTTTATGTCAACAATTGTCGACCTCAAAGTTTTGACTTGAAACTGCCGACACGAAGCCAGGCAAAATATTCAAATTTCTTATTGTTTCATTGTGTGTATAACACATTTTAATTACTTTATTGCAAGTGTTTTCACAGTTCACAATACACATGGGAGTATTTTGTCTTGAGGAACTTGAGATCAAGTTTTGATTTTTGAAATTGATTTTTTTTTTTTTTTTTTTTTTTTAGACAGAGGGGCTCCTCGTCTGCAAAATGAGACAGGCCCGGAATGGATTTCGAGGAGCCCCGTGCGTCGGGCTATCCTACTTTTTGAGCACTGAATTATCAGTTCGTCTTTCAAATAGCCGGCTATCGTAAATACTTTTCCCAAAACAAATAAATTAACATCGATATGTATATACTAGGTTTTCTTACATTTGATCAATTCGTAAGACGGTGCGTAACTTAGCGCAATGCGCATGCGCGAAAATACTCATACCTGTACGCGCAAGTATTCATGGGTAAATTATTATTTGGCGGATAATTTGGATTTACGATGTGTTTCATAACTAAAGGTGTTTTTTTAGCGAAGTAGCGAAATTTACTACTTATTTATCGTCATGTTTGTTAAAATTCCCAAATGTAAAATAAAAATTCCCAAACTGAAGGAAATCATTAATGTCCGATTCCGATGCAAAGATAGCGTGTTATTGTTATAAATACAGCAATTAGACACTTATATACATGTACTCCTCTAGGGCGCAATGACGTCACAGTACACAAGATCCCCCTTAACTAACATGTCCCCGCGCTTCATATTATCCGTTTATTTCATTGGGTTATCGAGCCGGGTAGAAAAAAATAACGTGGCACCCTCTTACGGCAAAAATGGCTGATCAAAACGAAAAGTATAACAATGTTATTAATAAGCCAGAGATGCACTGTTTAAAGGGCCGTCGGTCTTACGATCATTGGTAAGTCCTGAGTGCCCACTAATTAAGTAGCGTATCCGCAAGTGTGAGCGTGTGTATATTGGGTGCTCGCTTCGTAAAGAGAGTAGCGAGCGCAGTACAGAAAAGTCCCACAAATGGCACAAATCATTATGACGGCTATGAAAAGACTGACAATTGTTGAAATAAAAATACATTATCATTGCGTGTTACTTTATTTTTTGATTGTAATTGACAGTATTTTCGACCAAATATCAGCAGTATTTCTCTGACGCTAAACATCGGTGTCATAATAGTACATATTTTCGGACGGGAGAAAAAATTTATTTTACCGAGTGTGTTTTTCAAATTGAATTAAACGTACTCAGCAGATTTGTGAGGTAGATGAAAATGATCAACAATTGGTGAAATAAAATGCATTATACTTAAATTGTGTGTTGTCCTTTTTAAAGCACAATGCAGCATGTATGATATGGAAATATTGATACCCTAAAGCAGGGTTCAAACTAGGCCTGGATTTAAGGGAGAAGTGACTCCAAAGAAAATAGAGAAAAGTGACCAAAAAATAGAGAGAAGTGAGGGAGACACGATCTTTTATTGTTAATTATTAACTGATATACATGTATACACCCTTTTGATTATTAAAGAGCATGCTATCTGTTTCAAATTAAATGTGTTTATTAATTTTATTCACACTCACAGGCACTCTTTACTTATATATACTTTAACTATAGAAGAAAGGATTGAGAGAAGAATTAATATAAATATATTGCATGTATCTTTATTTATTCATCTTTCTATCAATTTGTATGGAGTTCTATGAAGGGTGTAAATATGATTCTCAAACTTCTCCCTAAAAGGCTTATTCCTCATTAAGACCTATAAGACCAATTTATGTGTGTTGTTTCCCAATTTGTATTACGGTAGCTAAAAACAATATTTAATAAAAAAAAGTTTTTCCTCCATCCAAACTTATGTACCTATCCGAACTACTATGACACCGCACTTTTCCGGAAGTAAAATATTGCCGAAAATTCAGTAGAAATGTTTATACCTACACCAGTTTATACCTGTAGCCCAACCCTAGAGTACGGCCAAGGGGTTAAGCGAGCTGGTGCCCATAGAAACCCCATATATCGTGTTAAAGTGTCTATCAATGGAGTTTTTGAAACCGTTCATACTGGTAGATGACACAACATGCTCTGGTAGACTGTTCCACGCATTGATTATCATCTATTATTAACTCTTTTTCATGCATTAATTTGTTTGGAATGCCAAAAGGTCCGTTTTATCAAACAATTAAGAAAACACAACTCTAATCATTATTCGGTGGTATCATTTAATCACCTCAGGTCAATTAACTTCAGATTGTTGTTTCGATCACGTTTTCAACACGCACTTGTCTAACTGTAATGGAACCTACGATTGGTCAGTTGTTTAGCTATACGCAATCTCATTGGATAAGGCGTGTGTATTCCCTGTACAATCTAATTTGTAAACAAAAAATGGCGAGGTGCGAAAATTGCCTCGGGGGATATTATAGTTGTAGGAAAGTATGCTCCCCGCGGGGTTTCTGCTGTGATCGATCAAAGCAATTAGCATAATCCCTTCCCAGAGATATCTACGCCTGTCCTGAGACATAAACAACTGGTCAATTAAAGGACTGGTTACACTTCGCTTGAGGGCGGGAAAAAAGCAAAGTGGTCAATCTGAAGGCGACTTAAGGATATTCCAAATTTTGAATTGGGCGAAGTCCTTCCTGTGAAACTGAAAATTCATTTTGGCTGATTTTATGAAATTAATGATAATAATGCAACAAATTGATTTCCATTATACAAAACATATATAAGAGCAAATGAAAAATAAAAAAAGTGTTCTAAAAATGTTATCATTTATGTACAATCTGACATTAAAATGTACCATTTTTTGTGCATGCGCCTAGAAATATCCACAACCTTAAACTAAAAACAATAACATCCATATAATCCTCTCAGTCTTATCAAGGGCAGTTGAAATCCAAAATTTTTAAATTTATTTCATTTTGGCTCAAATTTGACCAAAACACAGAGGTGTCTCCCAGCAATATTACAAATGTACATGCATTATTTAGCATGCTTAGGCTAAATAAAATTATACCTGAGTTTACTGTAACCCGACCGACCCTCTGAAAACACCTCCGACTCCTTTTTTTTTTATTGAAAAAAAAAAATTAATTATGTTCACGCGATCACTGCCGACTCATGTGCTCATTGTCCTGCTGTTGGAACTGATCCTCTTCCGGACTTGCGAAAAATAAATTTAACTTTAAATTTTCAAATAATTGCAAGTGATTGGGAAAAGACCCAGTTGTTGCCAGGCGTTTTGGGAAACAATAACACATACACAGTTTCATATTGTTATCTATTGTAGTTTTAAAATACCACATTTTCCCATTCATCAAAGCTCATCGCCACCTTAAATGTAACTTCGGAAAAAAAAATGAAAAAAATAAAATAAAATGCCTACCTACCTACCCTATTTTTTTTCAGCAATGTTACAGTAAAAACAGGTATAATTTTATTTGGCCTTAGATCATGCTTGGAAAATGAGGTGCCAGGCAGGTAAACAGAAGTGTGTATTCAGTCAATAGCATACTTATGCTTGACCATGCATACATTGCAATTACCTAGGCTAACTTACCTGTATTATTATGTCATGATAATGTAAACCTTCAGGAACCTCTATACTTTGTGTATTAAACTGTCACCCCACTATGGTCATTGGAAATTGATTTTGAGAATGTGTTTATGTACAATATTTGCAAAGTTTTAAGTGATTGGTATACAAATTTATAAAATTGATGTTCAGCAGCCCTTTGAAGATAACATTGCTATTGATACAATTTAATTTGCTTCTCTGAATATTACTGTGCGGATGCAGGAAAATGGCAGTTTTTTAATTTAAAATAATTATTAAACTATTGCATTTTTTTTCTTGATTTCTTTCTCTATATATATGCTATATATATAATAAATAATGAAAGTACTTGATTTAATGCTGTAACTTGTGCTTAAAATGCATATTGCATCGGAATGGTTTTCATTGTCACAGGTTGGATATCATCAATTCAAATTGTGGAAGTACCTTAAACTTTGCCGTCGGCTAAAAAAAAGCGAAGTTACGGAGGAAAAAGCGACTTTGTCGCTCATGTCGACTTTGTTGCTCATGTCGACTTTGTTGCTCATGTCGCCCTCCAGTTTGAACACTGCTATAGGTTAATAAAGAATACTCTTTTTAAGTTAATCAAACGCGAGGTTTTAGCGCCTTCAATTAAAGTTCCAAAATAGCTCGGCAAAAGTCTGGCTAAAGACATTTTTAGGGCTTTAGCCATTGGCTAAAGGGTTTAAAATCCTAGCACTAGCCTAGACATTGTTTTTATTGTTTCATCTCCCAATTTGGAGCGCTTTACATGTAATCGCAGTTTTTCCCCAATTCAGATGGCCCATGGCCACAGTTTCAAAAAGGTAGAAATAAAACTGTGTTCAGTTGTGTGGTACTGGAAATATGCTTTGTTACAGCAATAACGTTGCTGGTGTTATTTAAATATTATTTTATAACTGTAGATATCATGTTTTTATTCTGAAATGTACATTTCAAAATTTGGCAAAAACCGCGCATATTTGTTCACAATTTTGGAGAAAAAAACGCGCAAATTTTCACAAAATGACCAGGCTAGGGAGTCTTCACAAATTTGGGTAAAAAGGCGCTGGATGTATAAATAATAAACAGAACTAGTAAAAACTTGTTGCAAATAGCGATTAATTAATAACTATAATTATAATTTCCAGTATTACTAACTGAATTTTATGTTCAGTCGCTGGTAATAGGAACCACCATATAACTATTGTGACAAAGTATACAGTCAGAGCTCTGACCTTAAACAGTTACAAGTTTATAACTGCTGGATGTTATTAAAATGCCAAAATTATCTCCCTTTGGTTTAGAGTAGCAGATACTTTACCCTAATAACCATTTGTAACCTAAATCAGTTAACAAGATCATTTGCTAATAAATCAATATAGTTGCCAAATGTGCAGTGTTTATTTATGTCTGAATACTTACTATTAAGGATAAATACATCTTCATCAAGATCCAATTAGCAGTTGTTCACTAATTATCATGTTGGAGCCTACAAAATGATTTTTAATGAATTTTGTTGCATAACAGTAGGTAACTTCAGGGATCAAAATGGGATGCGAGGTAGTACTGTTTTTTACGGACCAATGGACCTTAAGGGGTACTGGTCCGTGTCAATCAGTACTGGTCCGTATAATAAATACCCATAAAATCAGAACAAAAATCATTCTAACATATATAAAGCCATTTTATTATACAATTCACCATTCGTGTATATTATCTACTTGACTAGAAAACAGTCTAGGAAGTGACCGACGAAAATGTGTGACATTCAGAAACCCGTGTCATGTTACTTTGTCACTCGCGACCACTGGTGTAAATCGACTATTTTCTCTGATAAAACATACTGAAACACGCATAGGTAACCTCGGTAAGGTTCACAATCGTCCTACATTGTCTTTTATTTGCATTTAGACACGAGAAAGTAAAAATCTCTTGCATGCTAAGCCTTTGACCTCACACATACCTATGAAAACAAATGGGCGCCGCCATTTTGATTTGCCGTCATTTATAAGATGCGTAGCGATTGGTTCACAGCCAGCGTTTCCTGCCAATCACAAGTGATCACTTCCTAGACTGTTTTCTAGTCAAGTACGAGAGCCGTGTCTCCCAATTTATTATTTTCTGTCACCTTTTAAACATCTCAGTGAACGAAATGGATTTTCAGACACTTTTGTCCTTTTGTTGTATGTATGCAAGGTGTGTATTTGACGATGTTGGGTAGACTACAGCAGATCGCAAATACGGACCAGTGCACCTGTATGTGTACTGGCCCGTACCTCGTCCAGCTCGCATTTGCGAGCCGGCGAGCGCCCATATCGTTCCCTGTAACTTGAGAGGCCTTGTGCATTGGATTTTCATCCATGCTCATAGAATTTTAATGCATGGTTGTAAAGTTGAATAATCACCCTACCTGGAGAAAATTATATATATATAGGAAAAATTCCTGTACAGAAGATATAATGTCGAAAATCGTTTTGATTCGACGTTAAACATGGCTGCCAGGGGCCATCTTTGTTTACATTGAGTTATATAGTAAAAACTTGTAGCGACTACTCCTCTGAAACTACTTGGCGGATTTTCATGAAACTTTACAGGAATGTTGCTGTTGATGTCTAATTGATCCTAGCAAAATTTCAGATCTGCCAGAAATTCAAGATGGCCGTCACAGCTAAAAATAGATTTTTAAAAAATGAGTTTGTAGCGACTACTTCTTGAAAACTATAAGTGATATTGATATGGGACTTTTTCTAAAATGATCAGCATGACATGATGTTGATTCTTATCGAAAACTATTTTGATTCGACTTTAAACATGGCTGCCAGTGGCCATCTTTGGTTACATAGAGTTATATAGTAAAAACTTGTAGCGACTAGTCCTCTGAAACTACTTGACACTTGTTCATGAAACTTCACAGGAATGTTGCTCTTGATGTCTAGTTGATCCTAGAAAAATTTCAGGTCGGCCGTAATTCAAGATGGCCGCCACAGCTAAAAATAGATTTAAAATAAATAAGTTTGTAGCGATTACTTCTTGAAAACTATAAGAGATATTGATATGGGACTTTTTCTAAAATAATCAGTATGACATGATATTGGTCCTTGTTGAAAATCGTTTTGATTTGACGTTAAACATGGCTGCTAGCGGCCATCTTTGTTTATATAGAGTTATATAATGAAAACTTGTAGCGACTACTCCTCTGAAACTACTTGACGGATTTTCATGAAACTTCACAGGAACATTGCTCTTGATGTCATTGATTTTAGCAAAATTTCTGGACGGCCAGAAATTCAAGATGGCCGCCACGGCTAAAAATAGATTTTCAAAAAACAAGTCTGTAGCGACTACTTCCTGAAATCAAAATCAATCAGTAGAGCTTCAAGGTCATTGACCTCTTGTTTAAACAACAGTCACAGGTTATGAAAAACGTAACTGTTTAAGGTTAGAGCTCTGACTGGTATACATAATCCGGGCATTCGAATTTTCCCACATCCGCTTTTCCAAAAACAAAATTCAAATTGTCTTCTGCTTCGATTTTTATTGAATAATTATGCATTAAAATGACTGCAGTCAGAAAAAGTTACACCCTTTACCTGTCGGCGAACTCCGATTTTGTTGCGAAGTATCGTGCCGTAAGTACGCCAAGAGCTTTTCACGTAGCTGATTCCCACTCCAAGTAGTTTTATCATCATAACTCCACGTAAGTATGTGATTTGTAATCACTCGGCGTGAAAGAGTAAAGTGTGGGGACTGTAACTGCTCGCAGTGAATTTTCAAAATATTTAATAGTGTGTACGGACAGGGATTTATCTTTATTGTGAACGTATCAACATTTCCACCCATGATTTGTGGAGATTTCACCAAACATGTTGTTAAACAAACTAACCCACCAAATAATGGCAAACACATTACAGAACCTTTTACCAAACCGTTATCCAGGTGTTCAGGTCATATAATTATGTATATCAGGGGTAGAATTTAACTTTTATACCCACTTGCTTTTTTTTGCGAGTGCAGATATTTTCAACTCGCAAAAATGCATTCTTACTTACGCTTTTTTCTCTTTTTAATAAGACGTTTCTGTGCATAACTAATATAATATTTACATGTACAGTACAGCTCACGCGAAACCCACACTTTACTCTTTCACGCAGAGTGAGGAATTTACAAATCGCGTGCTTACGCGGAGTTTGGATAATAAAACTACTCGGCGTGGGAATCAGCTACACGAAAAGCTCTCGGTGTAATTACTTCGCGTACACAAACTCAGAGTTCGCAGAGTCGAAACTGCACAGGTAAAAGGTGCACTTTTTCTTATTGCATTCATTTTAATGCATTATTAAATAACTTGAAAAAAATCGAAGCAGAAGTCAATTTTACTTTTGTTTTGGGAAGATTCAAATGCCCGGATAATGTATACTGGGTCACGATAGTTATATGGCGGTTCCTATTACCGGCTTCGCGGCAAAAAATTCAATTAGTAATTATTATACTGGAAATTAGAATTATATTTTTAATTAATCGTTATTTGTAACAAATTCTACTATTCTGCTGTTGATTATTAATACATCGATGGGTTCTTTAGTCAGAAATAATCAGAAAAAATTATAAAGAATTCCGGGTCTTAAACCTGTTGCCTTGTTAAAAGGTACATATTACATGGCCAAGGTTAATGGGTAGCCTAATTATGTCGGTTGAAGAGAACTGTGACTTCTGGACAACAGAAACGAAAAAACTTGTGATTTTATCAAACCAGGTAATACTTAGGTTTCCACGAGAGAACGATGCGTGAAGGTCAAGGTCATTACGATAACGTGTTTGGAAAAGGTTGAAACATGGAGAATTAAGGCTATTGAAAAATTAATAAAAGTTGATCGAAGTTGAAAGAATTGTGCGAGGACGTATACTTTAAACGTTGTTTAAGTTTATGAGGAATCCGTTTCACTTATAAAACAATTGTAAAAGTGGTTTAGGAACATTAAAACTTGGAATTTAGTTTGGTATTTTCGTTGCTGAGCTGAGGCTGGTAATGCAAATGGCGATCAAAGGAAAAATGGCATCGTCATTTTTCGAAATCCGAAATGGAAAAGACGATTACCCTCCCCGAAATGGTAGCAAAACGTGAGAGATTATATAGAGTGTGCGCGTGTAAAGCTAGCGAAACGCCGGCACCGCCGATGTATATAGCCGAGGAAAGAAAAATGAATTAGGGGAAATCCCTAGCCTAGGATAATTTCTCCTTTATCCTAGGCTACGGATTTCCCCTTATTCATTTTTCTTTCCTTATTTTGGCCGTAGGGATATCCCTAAGGCGTGCGTTTGCCAGACAAATTCTTTGCCTGGAAGCGAGCCTGTTGAATGCATGGCCGAAATGGATACCGTAAAAATTGAATGCATTGCCGAAATGGCTGTTCCGAAATGGAACTATGCATACGGTAAAATCTACTGCATGGCCGAAATGGCCCAAACAATGCAGGAACTTTGGACGTTAGAAATTCGTGCGTAAATCCCCTTACCGATTAGCTGAGTTTTGGTTTAAACTTATTTTATTTTTTCAATGTTTTACAACATTTCATATATATACATTGTACAAATGAGTTTTCACGAATGACGCGAAAATCTATAAATAGTTCGAAAATTTGGTTTGGGATTTCTTATATCATTATGCATCTTATTCATACTTCACCCATAATGGGGCATGGGCTCCCTCCTTTGGTCAATTCTTACACATATAGCTGATTCATTTTATCCATATTCAATCGGGCATTTTAAGAACCCATGCATAACTTAAGCCTATACGTGTATATCGCCACATATACATTATTATATGACCTGGATAGAGTTTTGATAAAATGGTTTTGTAGTGTAATTTTGTCGTTATTTGGCGGGTTAGTGGTCACCTTGCTTAAGAAGCCACTTTGCTTCAATCCCTTGAGGGACTGCTTAAAGACATCACACCAGAATCAAAAGATCACGGACATTTTACAGCTAGAGACGATCACAAACTTGTTAATCCTCTACTGTGGAAAATATGTATTGAGGCCCTGACATAATTTTTATATAAGACTACAATGTGCAATGTTTCTTACAATAGCTAAACGTTCATTTTACTGTTTGGAATAGAAACATTTAAATATGGCAGATTAAAAAGGTAAAATCTGCAAATTCAATTTATTTTATTCTAACAAATATGTATAGACTGAAATAATACACAATAAACAACATTACAATCATGACAAAATATCCTTTCTAGTCCCACATATGTATGGTATTTTCTCTAAATTCTACATTTGGATACCACACATTCTGGTAACTGTGTTGATTTAGTCACTGATGCAAAGCATTCAACACGACGAAATTCAAAATATACAGATGTCGTTTGCGTGGGATATAACAGTAAAACTGTCATTGAAAATAAAGTTGTATCTCGCAAAGATGATCCCTGCGCTCAACATCAAGAAACGTTAGGAACTAAGCACATTTATGAAACATTTGATGGAAAAAAAAAGAGTGCGCCGTCATGTACATGATAGAAATGCAAGCATAAATAAATTTGTACGCGTGCAGAGAATAGACACAGTAAATCAAAATGACAAGTGGCACGTGTCTGTGTCTATGGAAAAAAATTTGAAAAACAGATCTTCAGGCGCTAAATTTAAGCACGGCAAAACCTGGTCTGTTCAATTGTATGACAATGTTGGACCTGTAAAAACTCACGTGCAATATGCAATGAGAAATTGCAAGGGTGATAAAGACAAATTAAAATCTATGTTAGAGAATATTGTGCCACTCTATGAGAACATCCATGACAAGTGTAAACCAGCATCCAGATGTAAAACAGATAAAAATTATGAGCCAAGTCGTATTATCATAACAGACCGTTTTGCAAAACAGCTTTTATTATCGACAATCAAAAGTTTTGACGTTTACAAAACTCCCCAGAATTACATTTTCAGTATGGACTCTTATTTAGTGGAATCTTTTAATAACACACTAAACATTTTTCACGACAAAAGGATAGGTTCTTGTGGTGATATACAGTACATTTTAAAAACAAACCTAGCTGTGTGTCATTGGAATGAAAACATTAGTTTGGACAATGCACGTCGATCATCCTATGGATACCGAAATCGAATTTGGTTAAGATGGGTCAGTTTATTATTCAAAGACTGTATTTGGAGACCATTTTAGAAGACCCAATTAATGTAAGTTTACACATAATTATTATTAAATTAACAATATAATATATACTGTCTTAAACTTAACCAAAATCAATACTAAAAATACTGAAATTATATCATGCTGGTTCTGTTGCACATAACATTTAGAAATAAGTAAATCGGATTTAAATTGTTTGTCGGGGCCTCATAATATAACAGTACATACCAATCTCCAATTTTGCATGAAATTCTCGTGCTTCTCACAATGCATGAAAAAAACAATCATAATTATGCCCCCACTATTTCAATAAGATGGATTAGGCTGGTGTGATGTCTTTAAAGACACATTTCCCAGCTGATTGTAGTCGTTGAAAAGTCATGGATAGCATGCTTTTTAACTGCTTACTTCTCGCTGACTGATTACCACAGAGACATTATATTGAGGCCCCATCACAGTTTTTTTCTTTTCATTTACTATTACCTTAGTTTTTGATATAAGATATATTGTAACTAAAAAAAAACTAGATTGTTCATTATGGGGGAGCATAAAGTCGCCGCTTTTTCCGTCCGTCCGTATGTGCGTCCATGCGCTTTTTGTCCGGAGCATAACTCAAAAAATATGCTTGATTAAAGTTCCTGTGAATTATAAGGATAATGAGACGGAGTGCAGTTCATAGGAACCATAACTCTAGCTTCACTACTTTTTTAATTATCTCCCCTTTTTGAAAAATCTTATCTGGAGCATAATAGAGTTCCGTACGGATTCATTTTGAATAAGGAAAGGTTATGAATGAATGAATATAAATACACTAAAAGGAAGCAGAACAGGAAATGTTCAAATCTGACCACAGAGTCACGATTTGAACAAACTTGGTAGATGACCATAACCTTAAGGTAAATGCAAAATATTAAACCTCTGGCTATTGTAGTTTCAGAGATGAATATTGTTGAAGTGTTTCCCTATATAAGTCTATGTTTAATATGTGACCACTGGGGCGGGTCCAAATTTGACCTCAGGGTCACCATTAGAACAAACTAGTTAGAGGACCATAAGACAATGTTACATGCAAAATATCACAGCTCTATATCTTGTATTTTTGCAGACGATTTTTTAAGATTTGTGTAATAAAACGGATAAGCCCCAAAGCGGGGGGCATTTATGACCTCAGGTGCACCATTCGAACAAACATATAATGATGCTTCACATAAACTTGGGGTTGTCCGTGGTCGAGTGGTCTCAGACTTGAAATCACATGTCCCTCACCGCTGTGGGTTCGATTCCCCATGGGGCCAGGACTGTTGAGTATGAGTATCAAGCTATCCAGCTTGCTTGCGGAACGTCGGTTCTACTCAGGTACGCGCCCGTGCACGAAAAAATGCCCGGGTTTGCACCTGGGGTATTCCTCCACCAATAAAAAGCTGAAATGTCGCCAAATGACCTTAGCTGTTGGTGCAACTATAAAATCCAGTTTAATGAATTCATATAAGATTTGATTGAATTCCGACAAACGGTTTCTGAGAAAAAGTCGTCAGAAGCAAAAGATAACGACGACGACGGACGACGGACAGACAACGGACGGACGACGGATGAAGAGTGATTCCAAAACATCACACTGAGCCTTCGGCTCAGGTGATCAAAAACACTGACAGATGACAACGATTTTTGAATTTTGAAGTCCCAATGAGTTTCTTGCATTTGAGATTTACTAAAAAATGGCAGAGAAATAATTGATAATAGAGTATATTGTGCTAAAAATACAAAAACTATTAATTGTTAACACGGGTCTTTTAAAAAAATCCATCTATACATAGTTGTTTTAACATATATACAAGTGCACATAAAATGAAAAACGGTTATAATTTTTACTACATTATTACCGTATACACTCTTTATGGGACGGGCCTCATCCTTTGACAAAACACTAATAATCTCAATTGTCTTGTGCAAATGTATTTCTAACAGCGATTTACAGTTACCTATAGAAATTCTCTCCCCCCCAAATACAATAGGCTCGAAATGTGTCTTTAAAGACAAGTTTGACTACACTGTGACTAACATGGCATATTTTTTGATGGAAAAGGTTTTTTAGAATTTAACTATTGCGTACATGTAAATGTGTGTAATTCAGGGCTGGAGCATGCCACTCGTCCGCGCGCCATGGCAGGTAGACCCTGACTTCGAACAAGTAGTCGTTTACTTCAGCTCGTCCTGCAGAGAGAGTTAATTTTCTAAGACCTTATTAATTTTACTTCAAACAGTCTGAAAGAACGTTAAGATGTACTTTCTGAGATTATAAACCATCTTCTATAGATAGAACGTTAAGTTCATTACTCCATCAATTCCCGTAGGTAGCGACTATATATAAAAGTGAAGATCTAGGGTCAGGTTAACTGGCACTGTGTTTGCCTAACTGGCAAAGTGTTTGCCGTTTGGGTTTTCTTGAATTCATTATTATTGCTGTTCTTTGTCAGGTGTCACAATGCCCAGAAGTTTCAAGCTTTTAGAAGAGCTAGAATCTGGAGAGAAAGGAAGCGCCGAATGTGTAAGCTGGGGCCTTGAGACAGATGAAGACAGCTCAATGACACGATGGCTGTGTACAATTCTTGGTCCATCTAAGGTAAGCACACACTGGATGTTCATCTTCTTGCAACAATCTCTGTGGTTTTAGGGTCTTACCTTCATAATTAAGAAATAAAACATTTCCAGCATGTTTATATGACCCAGATCAATACTTGGTTGTCGGAACTTGAAGATTCTCACTACCAAGGGCCATAAGTCTGAAGTTTCGATGTGATTCAAGTCCTAAACACCATGATCTCAAACAATATTTATGTTCAAGCCAGATTTTAGCGGATAGAAGAAATATATGAGAATTAAGTTGATGAATAAGTATTGCCTCAGAATTATATATTTGAATATGACAGTTTGGGGGAGGGGGAAAAAATGATTGTGTAAGTTTTAAATTAGATTGAAAGCCATATACTCTACTTAATTTACTTTTGTTGAATTCAATTTTGTTCTGTTAACCTCACACTTTGTTTCAGGGCTCAAATTTAGCACTCGTAAACTCGCAAAATGCGAGTTGATTTAAGAAAATGCGAGTAGAAAATTTCAGCACTCGCACACCCTTTTCTGTACAAAATAAGCATAGTAATCAAACAATGAAACAGGAAAATTAAAAGGTAGTTATATTTAGTTGTCATTTCCAACACAATCTTATATACATGTAAGTATTATTTAAGTTATAAAGTTATGCACAGAAATGTCTTATTAAAAGAGGAAAAAATGCAAGTAAGAATGCATTTTTGCGAGTTGAAAATATCTGCACTCGCCAAAAAAAGCAAGTGGATAAAAAAAGTTAAATTCTACCCCTGTTTCAAATTCATACTTTATATACCTGACAATGGCATTGATTAATGTTTCTGTACTTTATACCTCATGCTGATTGTTGTTAAAATAGTTTATACCTCACACTGATTTTTTCTGTACTTTATACCTCACACTGATTGTTTCTGTACTTTATACCTCATACTGATTGTTTCTGTACTTTATACCTCACACTGATTGTTTCTGTACTTTATACCTCACACTAATTGTTGTTAAAATAGTTTATACCTCACACTGATTGTTTTTGTAATTTATACCTCCCACTGATTGTTTCAGCATTGTATACCTCACACTGATGTTTTAATGCTTTATACCTCACACGGTTTGATGTTTCTGTACTTTATACCTCACACTGATTATTTTTTTAGCTCTACTGGCCGAAGGCCAGCAGAGCTTATGGGATGGCGAGTTGTCCGTCGTCCGTCCGTCGTCCGTCGTCCGTTGTTAACTTTTGTCTTGTGACAACTCTCGGGCCTTTATTTTTCATCCGATCTTTACCAAACTTTAAGAGGTTGTTAATATCAATGAAAGCTCGGACAAGTTCGAAAACCAGCCAGATTGGAATAATTTCATCGGAGTTATGGCCCTTGTTTTGCTGAAAAATGCCATATTAAGACTTGTGAGCACTCTAGCACCTTCATTTATTATTTGATCTTTACCAAACTTGCACAGATTGTTAATATCAATGAAAGCTTGGACAAGTTCGAAAACCAGCCAAATCAGATCAATAACACCGGAGTTATGGCCCTTGTTTTTTCTGAAAATTGCTATTTTCTGCCTTGTGAACGCTCTAGCACCTTCATTTATTATTTGATCGTTACCAAACTTGCACATATTGTTAATACTAATTATAGCTTGGACAAGTTCGAAAATCAGCTGAATTGGTTCAGTAACACTAGAGTTATGGCCCTTGTTTTTTCTGAAAAATGCCATTTTCTGCCTTGTGAACACTCTAGCACCTTCATTTATTATTGCATCTTTACCAAACTTGCACAGATTGTTAATATTAATGAAAGCTCGAATAAGTTCGAAAACCAGCTAAATCGGATCAGTAACACCGGAGTTATGGCCCTTTTTTTCCCCTGAAAAATGCTATTTTCCGTCTTGTGAACACTCTAGGGCCTTTAATATTAATCGGATCTTTACTTAACTTTGCCAGTGTCTTTATATCAATGAAAGCTCAAACAAGTTCGAAAACTGGCAAGATCAAAATAATTTCAATGGAGTTATGGCCCTTGTTTTGCTGAAAAATGCCATATTAAACCTTGTGAACACTCTAGCACCTTCATTTATTATTTGATCTTTACCAAACTTGCACAGAATGTTAATATCAATGAAAGCTCGGACAAGTTTGAAAACCAGCTAGATCGGACTATTAACAGCAGAGTTATTGCCCTTGATTTAGTTAAAAATGCTATATTTTGCCTCGTTAAGACGATAGGGGCTTCATTGTTCATCTGATCTTTACTAAACTTTATCAGATTGTTAATATCAATGAAAGCTCGGACAAATTCGAAAACCAGCCAGATTGGACCAGTATCGGCGGAGTTATGGCCCTTGATTTAGTTAAAAATGCTAAATGTTGCCTCGTTAAGCGATAGGGCCTTTATCTTTCACTCGATCTTTACCAAACTTTACCAGATTGTTACTATCAATGAAAGCTCGGACAAGTTCGAAAACCAGCCAGATCGGACCAGTATCGGCGGAGTTATGGCCCTTGATTTAGTTCAAAATGCTATATTTTGCCTCGTTAAGACAATAGGGCCTTCATTTTTCATCCTATCTTTACTAAACTTTACCACATTGTTAATGTCATTGAAAGCTCGAACAAGTTCGAAAACCAGCCATATCGGACCAGTAACAGCGCGGAGTTATGGCCCTTGATTTAATTAAAAATGCTATATTTTGCCTCGTTAAGACGATACCCCGGGGCTTCATTGTTCATCCGATATTTACCAGATTTTATCAGATTGTTAATATCAATGAAAGCTCTGACGAGTTTGTAAACCATTCATATTGGACTAGTAACAGCAGATTTCTGGCCCTTGATTTAGTTCAAAATGCTATATTTTGCCTCGTTAAGACGATAGGGGCTTCATTGTTCATCCGATCTTTACCAAACTTTACCATCTTGTTAATATCAATGAAAGCTCGGATAAGTTCGAAGACCAGTCAGATCGGACTAGTAACAGTGGAGTTATGGCCCTTGATTTCATTTTCTGAAATATGCTATATTTTGGCCTCATTAAGAAGAAAGGGCCTTTATTTGGCCAAATTTCATTGAAATTTTTCAGGGATGATCAGTACCAAGCCTAGTTGTACATATCGTTACTGTGTTCCAGTTGAATGATTTTGGCGGAGTTATGTCCCTTTAAAGGTTTTAATAAACAAACTTTGTCCTGACTAGTTTTCCTGAACCCCTCTCCGGATTTAAACAAAACTTTTTAGGGATGATCAGTTCCAGGTCTAGTTGTGCAAATCTTTGCCGTGTTCCGGTTGAATGATTTTTGGCAGAGTTATGGCCCTTTAAAGGTTTTAATACACAAACTTTGTCTGGACTATTCTCCTGAACGTCTCCCCACATTTCAACGAAACTTTACAGGGATGATCAGCACCAAGCTTAGTTGTGCTTATCATCTTCGCATTCCGGTTAACAGATTTTTGGTGGAGTTATGGCCCTTTAAAGGTTTTTGATACACAAACATTTTCCGGGCTAGTTTTCCTGAACCCCTGGCTGGATTTTAACGAAACTTGACAAGGATGATCAGTATCAAGCCTAGTTGTGCATATCATCACCATATTCGGGTTGAATGATTTTTGTCAGAGTTATGGCCCTTTAAAGGTTTTAATAGAGAAACGTCCAGATTAGTCTGTTCTGGACTCCTTGCTGGATTTCAACGTATCTTGATGGGGATGATCAGTACCAAGCCTAGTTGCACCTATCATTGCCGTGTTCTGGTTGAATGAATTTTGGCAGAGTTATGGCCCCTTAAAAGGTTTAATACACTAACTTTGTACAGACTAGTTCTCCTGAACCTCTGGCTGGATTTCAACGAAACTTGTCAGGGACAATCAGTACCAAGCCTAGTTGCCTATATCATCACCATGTTCTTGTTGAACGATATTTGAAAGAGTTATGGCCCCTTGTGCATAAACTTTATCTTTAGCCAGTAGAGCGTCCACAGGCCCTCTTGGGCCTCTTGTTTACGTTATACCTCAAACTGATTGATGTTTAGTACTGTATGCGTACCTCACACGGATTGATGTTTTTGTACTTTATACCTCACACTGATTATTTTTTTACTTTATACCTCACTGATTGATGTTTAAGAACTGTATGCGTACCTCACACGGATTGATGTTTTTGTACTTTATATGTCACACTGATTGTTCCTTTTTTTTTTACCTCACACTGATTGCTTCTGTACTTTATACCTCACACTGATTGTTATAATCCCACAAAACAATTTTTTAAAAGGAGAGTACTGATCTTGTCTGTCTGTAGACACAGCCGCGAACATTCTGTAACTCCTCTCCCCCTGAAGCAAATATTGGTTGTGGTGAACGGATAAACCCTAATGATTTTGAGTTAGAACGTCAAAGGTCAAGGTCACTGTGACCCGATCATGAAAATCCTTGTCGGCTCTAATTTCTCTGCCCCTGAAGCAAATCTCATGAAATTTCATGGGTGGGTGGACTGTGGTCAGGAAAACCCATAGACCCCTATTGATTTTGAGGTCAAAGGTCAAGGTTACCATTACCCGAACATGAAAAGTGTTGTATGCTCTGTAAATCCTCTTTCCCTGAAGCAAATCTCTTGAAAATGCATGGGTGGACTGGACTGCCTGTGGCAAGAGAATTATCTGTATTGATTTTGAGGTTGGTAGGTCAAAGGTTGAGGTCGCCATGACCTGATCATTAAAGTCCTTGTCCCCTCTGTAACTCCTCTCCCTCTGATCTCTTGAAACTTTCAATGATTTTTGGGCCAACAGGATAATATATGTTGTAATAAATTTAGAATCTATATGAGAAAAAATATCTATTCCTCGTTGATCTTTACCTTTACCCAATCAGTAGGTTGGAGGTGCATATTAGTCGCCCCAAAAGGGTGACAGCTCTAGTTGTTTCAGATCTTTCTACCTGACTTTGTTGTTTCAGTCACCATTCGAAGGTCGGATCTACAACTTATTAGTTATATGCGGGAACGGGTATCCTGTTGAGCGGCCTATAGTAAAGTTCCTCACCAAAATCAAGCTTAGCTGTGTATTAGAGAATGGAGAGGTAGGTTTTGTTTGTGTACATCTCATCACACCTGCATTGTCAGAACAGCTGCTGCAGTATATGCTGGCTGAGCCACAGAGGGTTACAAACCCAGTTCCTCAGAAACACTACTTGTCTTCATTATCATAGATAGGTTAGATATATAAAGTGTGTGCATGTGAAAGGACCATAAACCATCCATTAAGCTCAGTTGTTAAACAATGTCAGAGTGTTCTGTTGCTAGTAAAAGCATCTTAAAGTACATGTTTACATCATATACAATGTAGAAAATAGGTAGCTTCTTCCTGTTTTCAATAATTACGCCCCCCACTTCGAAGAAAGGGGAGCATATTGCTTTGCAAATGTCGGTTGGTCCGTCCCGAAATCTTGTCTACGCGATAACTCAAGAACAGCTGGCACTACAAACTCGAAACTTGGCAGGAATGTTTGTGTCATGGTATAGTTGTGCATCTCCCCTTTTGGGTAGATTCGCTTAAGAAATGTGGTTGCCATGGTAACACAACTTGTAAAAAATCACTAATGATTGTTTGTCTTTGCGATAACTCAAGAACAGCTGGCATTACAAACTCGAAACTTGGCAGGATTGTTTGTGTCATGGTCTAGTTGTGCACCTCCCCTTTTAGGTAGTTTTGCATAAGAAATGTGGTTGCCATGATAACAAAACGTGTAAGAAATCACTAAAAATTGCTTGTCTTCGTGATAACTCAAGAACAGCTGTCAGTACAAACTCGAAACTGGGCAGGAATGTTTGTGTCATGGTCGTTGAAGGGGGGATATATGTTTTACAAACGTCTCGTTTAAATTTATTATGGAAGGTAATGTTGCTTTAAATAACATTTTAATATCAATTGTATTTTTGCTTTCATATTTCTAGCATTAAAATAAAGTCTCAAAGGTTAACGAACGTGATGTCATATGGTGTCATGAGTGGTATTGATAGGACATTTAAAGTACCTATCCAGCCATCAACAGGCAAATTCTCCAACAGATGTACACCATTTCTAAACCTACTGATGAAGACGTTTATATAAGGCCTCAATTAAAATATTGTTTGTTTACAGTTTGCGACCAACCCACGGCAAATCCGCCGACCCAAACACATTTTTTTATTTATTTATTTATTTTTTTTCAAGTTTTTTTCAAGTTTTTTTGTTTCTTTTTTCTTGCATGTTCTGTTAATATTTAACTAAACCCTTTTTAAAAAAAAAACTATGGATAATACTAGTGAAGCACACAATATTTGTATGCCGTCGATGGGCATGCGTTAATAATAAAAATGTAAAAAAAAAATTAAAAAAATCCCTACCTACCGACCCACCCCTAAAAGCCATGGGTCGGAAACTGCAAACAAACAATTTTTTAATGGTGGCCCAACTTACATTTTTTGAGAATCCAAACTCTATAGACACAATATAAAAGTTACCAACTCATAATTCATTTTACGCTTATTTAGTCAAAGGTATTTTAAGAACCAGTAAATAAACCTATACTTTTAATCAGCACAAATACATTATTATATGACCTGAACACTTGGATATAGTTTCGATAAATGGTTTTGTAGAGTAATTTTTGCCGTTAATTGGCGAGTTAATTTCATGTAAGATTGTGTAATCTCAAGAGACCCAGTACAAAAGAATGACCTGGGCTCAATACAAAAGTGTTGTATCTTGGTCTTTATTTACATATTGTCACAATATTGTTGTTTTCCCACCTCGAAGACGCCGGCTATTAGATATGTATGCTCCAACGTTTTGTTTTCTTTCCAGGTAAATGCTAAACAACTAGATGAATTAAAAAACTGGCATAGAAATTCTTCAATTAAAAATGTACTGAATGGTATACGCCGGATAATGCAGCTTAAAGAAAATTCAAAATTGACACAGCCTCCAGAAAGCGCCTTGTTTTCATAGACTCGTGAAGAACCCCCGACTGACTTCGATGTTTTATGGGTGTACTAGTGTCAATAACGTATTAGCGGATCATTTCAGAACCAACGTTGAGCGGGATGTTTACAATACTGAGTTATGACATTTAGAAGAATGAAGATAAAATTATGATTTGCCTTGCATTTTAGAACGTGGTTTATTTTGGATTTATTTATGAGTCGTGATACTCAGAGATGAATGATTTTGTGGTCTATCGAATTTCTTAAGCAGGTCATAGAAAACATTATGATCAACAAAGGATTTAAAAGGGTTTATTCTTAGTTATAATGCCCTATTAGGTTTTATAGGGTATTAATAATCTGTCCTAATTTATCGTTGCCTAAATTTATTGTTGCCTACCATTCTGCCAAAGGCTTTAACAGTTACTTTGTTTATGGATTCTGCCTGTGCTAAATTTTGTATATTTTAATAACCTATTTTAATAACTGGCTATACTCAACAGCAACCTTGAGTTTGTTCAACAAATTGTCTAATTTATGAGGTTAATACAATTTTGTTACTGCCGTCTGTTGTAGAGTATTGTTTTGCGACAGAAAATGATTGTGAACTGACATACAAAAGATGGTAGCCAGAAATAAAAAAATGTCTTTTTCTTATTGTCTATTGATACTTTTACATTGCTTTGTCCACCAATCAACTATTCTATAAACTGTACGTTATATGGACACGGCAGTTACCTATATGTAACGTGTATGACACCACAGATGTAACATGGGTTGGACAACAGGGTATGTAACATGGGTTGGACACCACAGGTTTCTTATTTTGGCAATTATTGAGTTATAATTAGCAGGAGTCTTATTAAAACATGTTGCAGTTCAACATTCTGTAATATTGTACATTTATATATTACAGATTAGAGGTTGAACGTCTTTTTTTTTTATTACAATGTTTAATTGTTTTGCTATTTTTCTTAATGCATAAAAAACAACTGGTTGATGATTTTCAAAAAAAAAAAAAAACTTTTTTAACGTGTTCATGTATGATTTGCAACTTGCCCACTAGCCTTAAGAAAAAAATCCCTGACATTGTACAATATTTTATAGAAAATTTAACAAGTTATACTATGACAAAATTATGATTATGAATGCTGACTTGCCTGTATTCTACATACTGGTCTGAGTATTCGGGCTGCATAGGCTAGCAGTAAACGTGTTTCAGTCTAGCAAAACTTGTCCTGATTATTGCTTGATATGAATTGTATGTAATGAAAACTTGGGATAACCTGTGAATCTTTGTGTCGCATTCTCTCAGCGCCAGGCTGAACTAACTTGATCTTGTCCAAGACAACCTCATGTATATAGCCTGTCATGGCCACAAGTAACAGTAGCTATCCCTCCAACAAGCTTGAACCAGCCAGACCAAACCCCAAAACTGGAGTGTCGAATTAAAGAGTTACCAACTTATAATTCATTTTATGCAAATTCAAGCAAATTCAGTCCCAGATATTTTAATTGACACATATACAGTATTGTATTACCTGAATACCTGGATAGAGTTTTGATAAACCGGTTTGTCATGTAATTTTGTTGTTATTTGGCCGGTTAGTTTCTTTAGTAATGTCAGTGTAGCCAGTTTCATGTTGCTTCTGACATCTGTTTCAGAGAACTAAATTTGGACATGGCAAACATCCGTTAAGTATAACAATTTGAGGTCTGAAGGCAATACTATGCAAAGTGCATATATAATATTAAGGTCTTGCCTAGCATACTTTTGCGTTCAGCCCTGCAATTGTTCAGCTGCTTTTTGCACACACAAAAACGTGTGCTACGGTTTAGAGCTGATGTATTTTATTATTTATTTCGGTTCTTTTATATATGTGTAAACATGTCTGCTAAAATAGTCATTTTCCATGTTTTGTTTCAGTTTTATGTGTATTAATTTGCTGTAGATAAGACTGACCTGTACCTGTTTATAATTAATTCAATCAGCTTGAATAGTTGTCACTCGGTAATGTACACGTTAGACAGTTTAATCATATTATGAAGTGTTCTTTCTGGAGACTTAATGTTGCTCTCCATGTGGTGAGATCTCCAGCAGTCGGGTATCTAATGTCGCTGTGTCTGAATCTTCGGGAGACTTGCCGCAGTCTGCACCTTTGAGAGCCTTTGCTGCTTTCTACTCGCAAATCTCCATTTGTAGAGAGACTGATGTTACTGTAGACTCGTGTCGCTGTCCAACAGTCATATGAGAAAAGTTATACCTCAGTAGTAGGGTATTAATTTGTTATGAATGAAATGTATGCTTTTTTTGACATGGACTTTGTCTTGGCTGGTCATGATAATTTATTGTCAACAAGATGAAGACTGCTTTGTGTTATGTATATCCCAGACATGGGGCCGGTTTGGTTTGTATGAATTTATTTGACTTATTATAATTATGCCCCCCTTCCCGAAGGGGGCGCATATTGCTTTGCAAATGTAGGTCGTCGGTCCATCCCGAAATCTTGTCTTTGCGAGAACTTGAGAACGGCTGGCACTACAAACTCGAAACTTGGCAGGAATGTTTGTGTCATGGTCTTGTTGTGCACCTTCCCTTTTGGGTAGATTCGCATAAGAAATGTGGTTGCCATGGTAACAAAACATGTAAAAAAAAATGTTGGTCTCTCCATCCCGAAATCTTCTTGTCTTTGCGATAACTCACCTCCCCTTTTGGGTAGATTTGCATGAGAAATGTGGTTGCCATGGTAACAAAACATGTAAAAAAAAAACCACTAAAAATCGCCTGTCTTCGCGTTAACTGAAGAACAGCTTGAACTACAAACTCGTAACTCGGCAGGAATGTTTGTCTCATGGTCTAGTTGCGCACCTCCCCTTTTGGGGAGACATGAGAAATGTGGTTGCCATTGTAACAAAACTTGTAAAAAAACACTACAAGTCGCTTGTCTTCGTGATAACTCAAGAACAGCTGGCACTACAAATGCCAAACTTGGCAATAATGTTTGTCTTATGGTGTAGTTGTGCAACTCCCTGCATAAGAAATGTGGTTGCCATGGTAACAAAACGTGTGTAAAAAAAATCACTAAAAACTACTTGTTTTTTATAACTTTTTTTTTTCATAGGAAACCTTGGTGTATGGGTTCAATTTTTAAAAAAAAAATTGATTTAATTTTTTTTTTTTTTTAAATATATATTTTTTGATTTTGATTTTTTGTTTAAATGTTTTTTTAATTATTTCACCTTCACCCCCACTTTGTTATGCCCCCGAAGGGTGGCATATAGTAATCGCACTGTCTTTCTGTTCGTCTGTACACTCGTGTCCGCTTCATAACTCTGACAATAATGGATGGATTTTCAAATAACTTCACACAATTGCTCACCACAACAAGACGACGTGTCGCACAAAAAATCCAGGTCTGTGGCTCCAAGGTCAAGGTCACACTTAGAGATCAAAGGTGAAAATCCGTTCGTCTGTACACTCGTGTCCGCTTCATAACTCTGACAATAATGGATGGATTTTCAAATGACCGCAGAATTGCTCACCACAACAAGACGACGTGTCGCGCACAAAATCCAGGTCTGTGGCTCCAAGGTCAAGGTCACACTTAGAGATCAAAGTTCAAAATCCGTTCGTCTATACAATCGTCTCCGCTTCATAACTCGGACAATAATCAACGGATTTTCAAATAACTTCGCACAATTGCTCACCACAAGAAGACGTCGTGTCGGGATTTTTTTAAAAAAAATAATAATTTTTTTTTTGTTGTTAAAACTTACTTGTTATTTTTTAAAACTTTTTTTTTTCCATTGGAAACCATGGTGTATGAGTTTATTTTTTCAATCAATCCCACCCCCACCTCTTCTCTGAAACTACAAGAGATAAAGGTTTGATTTTATCCCCTCTTCTCTGAAACTACAAGAGGTAAAGGTTTAATTTTATTTAATATTAGCTTTTGGATCCTCTACCAAGTTTGTTCAAATGGTGAACCTGGAGTCAACCGCCCCGTGGGTAGCCAGTAGAGCGATAAGGCTCTCTTGGGCCTCTTGTTAGCTCTACTGATCAGAGATCAGCAGAGCTTATGCCGTGGTGCGGCATCCGTCGTCCGTCTGTCTGTCCGTCTGTCTGTCCGTAAACTTTTTTTTGTAGCGACTACTCCTCTGAAACTACTGAATGGATTTTCATGAAACTTTACAGAAATGTTGCCCATGAAGTCTAGTTGATCCTAGCAAAAATTCATGTTGATGTGAAATCCAAGATGGCCGCCAGATCTAAAAATAGGTTTTTAAAAAACAAGTTTGTAGCGACTTCTTCTTGAAAACTATAAGTGATATTGATATGGGACTTTTTCTAAAATGATCAGCATGACATGATGTTGGTCCTTGTCGAAAATCGTTTTGATTCGACGTTAAACATGGCTGCCAGCGGCCATCTTTGTTTACATAGAGTTATATAATGAAAACTTGTAGCGACTACTCCTCTGAAACTACTTGACGGATTTTCATGAAACTTCACAGGAATGTTGCTCTTGATGTCTAATTGATCCTAGCAAAATTTCAGGTCGGCCGGAAATTCAAGATGGCCGCCCAGGCTTAAAATAATTTTTCAAAATTCAAGTTTGTAGCGACTACTTCTTGAAAACTATTAGTGATATTGATATGGGACTTTTTCTGAAATGATCAGCATGATATGATGTTGGTCCTTGTCAAAAATTGTTTTGATTCAACGTTAAACATGGCTGCCGCAGCGGCCATCTTTGTTTACATAAAGTTATATAGTAAAAACTTGTAGCGACTACTCCTTTGAAACTACTTGGCGGATTTTCATGAAACTTTACAGGAATGTTGCTCCTAATGCCTTATTGATCCTAGCACAATTTCAGGTCGGCCAGAAATTCAAGATGGCCGCCACAGCTAAAAATAGATTTTTAAAAAAGAAGTTTGTAGCGACTACTTCTTGAAAACTATAAGTGATATTGATATGGGACTTTTTCTAAAAAGATCAGCATGATATGATGTTGGTCCTTGTCAAAAATTGTTTTGATTCAACGTTAAACATGGCTGCCAGCGGCCATCTTTGTTTACATAGAGTTATATAGTAAAAACTTGTAGCGACTACTCCTTTGAAACTACTTGGCGGATTTTCATGAAACTTCACAGGAATGTTGCTCTTGATGTCTAATTGATCCTAGCAAAATTTCAGGTCTGCCGGAAATTCAAGATGGCTGCCACGGCTAAAAATAATTTTTCAAAAAACAAGTCTGTAGCGACTACTTCCTGAAATCAAAATCAATCAGTAGAGCTTCAAGGTCATTGACCTCTTGTTTTTAATATACGGGCCTCTTGTTTTTACTTTACATGAATGTTGTGATGTTTCTATATTTAAACCTAAATAACAATATTTAATTTATTTTGTAAATGACCTCTCTTTATTGAATGAAATATTAAGATTAAATTTGATTCTAATTAAAAAAAATACATTTATGATTTATTTTCACTCTTTAAACACAAACTATTAAATCATTTTGAAATATAGGATAAATTATTTTGACAAATTAGGCAACCCATGTGAAATCTAAAGGTAAAATACCTACATATATATAAGGATAACTGCCAATGATAGACAATGTATATGTAAAAACTCGCTAAAAATTGCTTGGCTTCCATAACTCTAAAACAGCTGGCACTCAAAACTTGGCAGTAATGTTTGTGTCATGGTTGATGAAGTGGGGCATATATGTTTTACAAACATCTCTTGTTTCTTAAAGCCACAATGTATTTATTATCAACGTTAACATATATGGTAATGTGGACTGTTGAGCGCCCGGTCAATATGCAACTTTATGGACCGGATGACGTCACATTAAACAAAGAGTGGAATATGCAAATGAGGTATAATATTGTATAATATTGCTGTCAAATATACATTCATTCACCCAATAAAATCGCGCTTTTATTGAAATGACTAAGGGCTATTCCATAAAAGATACATGGGACCCCAGGAAGGCACTTTTGAAATTTACCACCCACCGATAGATGCAATATTGAGTTGAAAGAAACAAATTTCGTAAAAAAAGCGGGTTCACCCAAAGATGTTTATTTAATTGCCTTCCTGGGGTCGCAGGTATGTTTTAATAGAATATCCCTAATTTCAATCCAGTTAAAAGTTATGCTACCTTTTTAGCTCTTAGTTAACATAAGCTATAAATAAACCATTTGGCCCTGCATACTGCCTGTTTTATGCTTAATGCAGCATTTATGGGATACAAGGTAATAGTGCATCATTTTACACATGAAATGTTGAAATTGTTCATTTGACCCAGTTTAATTCTATTGATACGATTGCATAATTTCCTATTTAAGTTATAAACCTTCCGAATACTTAGCCAAGTGTTTAATTTTTACAATTTAATAAACATATTCTGTATTCTGCCTTAAACATGTTAAAGCTTTATTGTCAGAAAAAGCAAGCATTTTGAACTAGAAATTCTCAAGCAAACCTATGGTATTTGTTGTGTATCTTTAACATTTTGTTTGCAAAATTTAGTGAACAGCTTCACAAAAGTGAGGCAACCTCTTAGATGTTTCATGTAATAAACTGAAAGTAAGACTTGCTATAATTATTTTAATGAAGACTACATGTATTTGCAAGATGATATTATATGTGTTCCTCTAGCAGTCTTTTGTTTCTTTCCATGTTCTTAAAGCCCCGTGTGGTTCTTGGGGGCCCCGTTTGGTCACGGGGCAAAGAATAGGGCCACTGCAGATCCCTTTGGAGGGATAGGCAGAGGGGTAGAATCCCCACAAATTCATGTTCATTTTATCATTTTTTGTTCATGTTCTTTAAAGGTCTTCATCATGATCCCTGCATTGTTTCAGGTGCTATCTCGCTCACATCAAAAGAGCAGTGGCAGAAAAACAATAACGTGGCTCCAGCGTAAATGGAGTTTCTACGATAGAATTTGCAAGAACTCTGCAGTTCAGGGTGAGAAGGTTCTAGGCCCATTTTCCATATTTTATCTCTATGTACATGGAAGATGAGCCTGGCATGTTCATGCCTTTTAGGCGCCATATAACCTTTTCATGTGTTTTTGCGCCTTAAAACCCCAATTCAATTCAATTAATGTACCATCATGTACAATACATGTGAAAGCAATTTCTTTTAAATGAGGCAGGTCATGAGAATTTGTGGTTTTAGTATACCACTCTCGCGGTAATAATAGTGAGCGTAAAGTTAGTCGACATCGCTACTGACTGAGCTAACTGGGCTATACATATAACGCAATACATACTATGGTGAAAACCTAATGCGCTAATGGAAGTCACGTGATCGCAGAAAAGATAAATATGGTGGGTCCCACTTTATTTACAAATAATAAAGTTTGTTTTTTTCAAACTCACGAATGTATTACTACAGACTTCTTAGGGTCTATGCTCATGTTTTCATATATATATTTCACTGAATAGAAGTCAGCCAGTTATTTGGTTATGCTCAATATCTGCTTACTTACGGACAGTGTCCCTTTAAGAAATCTTAACCAGACTTACATATTTTTTTTATTATGTCTTTTTTTTTCTTTTCTTTTTGATTTGTTATTTTTATGCCCCCGAAATTTTTTCGGGGGCATATAGTAATCGCACCGTCCGTCTGTCCAGATTCTGTCTGGCCGTCATTCCAAAGTTTGTGTCCGGACTGTAACTTCACAAACCATGCAGGGATTTTTAAATAACTTGGCACAAGTGATCACCATAACAAGACGATGTGTCGCGTGCAAAACCCAGGTCCGTACCTCAAAGGTCAAGGTCACACTTGAAGTTCATAGGTAAAAAACGGGTACGCAATTTCGTGTTCGGACTGTAACGTCACAACCCCTGCAGGGATTTTTAAATAACTTGGCACAACTGATCACCATAACAAAATAATGTGTCGCATGCAAAACCCAGATTCGTACCTCAAAGGTCAAGGTTACACTTGGATGTTTATAGGTCAAAAACAAGTACGTAATTTCGTGTCCGGACCGTAACGTCACAACCCCTGCAGGGATTTTTAAATAACTTGGCACAACTGATCACCATAACAAAATAATGTGTCGCATGCAAAACCCAGATTCGTACCTCAAAGGTCAAGGTTACACTTGAAGTTTATGGGTCAAAAACAGGTACGTAATTTGGTGTCCGGACCGTAACGTCACAACCGCTGCAGGGATTTTTAAATTACTTTGCACAAGTGATCACCATAAGACGTGTCGCGCGCAAAACCCAGGTCCGTACCTCAAAGGTCAAGGTATCTTGCAGTTCATAGGTCAAAAACAGGTACGCAATTTCGTGTCCGGACCGTAACCTCACAACCCCTGCAGGGATTTTTAAATAACTTGGCACAAGTGATCACCATAACAAGACGATGTGTCGCGCGCAAAACCCAGGTCGTCAAAGTCACACGGAGGTCAAAAGTCAAATTGTGTCCGGTCAATAACTCTGGCATTCATGGACGGATTTTCAAATAACTTGGCACAAGTGCTCACCACAACAAGACGATGTGTCGCGCACAAAATCCAGGTCTGTGGCCCAAGGTCAAGGACACATTTAGAGGTCAAAGGTCAAATCGCGTCCGGTCAATAACTTTTGCATGCCTGGACGGATTTTCAAATAACTTGGACACCAGTGCTCACCACAACACAAATGAGGTGTCGTGCACAAATCCAGGTCCATGGCTCCAAGGTCAAGGTCATACTTAGAGGTCAAAGGACACTTCGGGGGCATTTATCACTTACAGTGATATTTCTTGTTTTAATTTTATTTTTTTAAACTTCTCCGAAACGCCTTGTTGGATTTCGACGAAACTTGTCAGGAAGCATCAGTACGATGTTTAGTGCGTATCAGGCTTTCGTTCCGGTTTGCTGATTGTTGATGGAGTTATGTCCCTTTGACATTTTTACTTTAAATTTCTTGTCGGCGCTACTCCTAAACGGCTTGTTGGATTATAACGAAATTTGGCAGGAAGCATCAGTATGATGCCTAGTTGTGCAAATAGCTGTATATCAATGAAATCATGGACAAGTTCGAAAATCAGCTAGATCTTATTAGTAACGACAGAGTTATGGCCATTGATTTATTGAAAAACGCTGTATTGTTCCTTTTGTTAAATCTGTAGCTACTTCATTTTTTATCTGATCTTTACCAAATTTGTTTAGAACGTTCAATAAAAGCTTAAACAAATTGCCTGATTCATATACTCGCCCCACCCCCTAGATACAGCAGACTTATTGCCAATGATTACCAGGTGAGCGATCTAGGGCCATCCTGGCCCTCTTGTTTATTTAACTGACACGCATTCATTTCCCAATGTCGCTGACTGTTTCACAGCTTGCATCATTGATTTCACCCTGTGTATTTGGGCTGATTGTGACCAGGATAATTTAATTCAATGGTGTGGGTATGATTGTTTGTTTTGATAGTGCTAATTGTATTAATGCCATGGGTGATTTATAATTATTTGGATTGTCTGTCACTGAAATTCTTGCCGAAACTAAATATTTCCCTAAGCAATCAAATGCGGTCTATATAGGGTATATTTATTTGCTTGGACCAATCGGATAATAACACGTAATCATGCAAACTCTGCCAATCCCATCATTCTTTAGAATCATGCTAGTGAACGAGATGTTGTAAATGTAACATCTCGAAGTGAGCATAACAATCAGCCCTAGTCTGGTAGCCCCAGGCTGTAAAAATGCTGCCTGGCTACCAACTGTTTCTGACTGGGTAGTCCGAAGGGCTAGTAAAAAAATAATTCAAATAAGAAATAAATTATAAATAGATAGGTTGTGAAGTGAAGCACTTTCTAACCTGAACTTTAGAAAACCTGATATTTCCATGTAGTTTCAATAAATGCCTATAGGACATTATTAACAATAATAGCCTCAGTAATGATAAATCCAAATGAGTGCTTTCTGTAAAAAATGTTGTTAGAGAAAGTCGAGATGCTTTTTTGTGCTTGGAAAACCTTGCATACATAAGAAATGTGGAGATACCTACAAAATGCATTTAAAATTTGAATTAAAATTTAAATTAAAATAGACTTATTTGAATTGGAATATAATTTTCTGTTGGAATATTATATTGGGCTAGTAAATGTTGAGCCAGTCTAGTGATTTTACCAAACTACTAGACCAGTGGTCTAATAAACTAAAAATGTTAACTTCTGGCCCTGATAGGGACTTTAAATTGTGTCCACCATGTGGCATATAAGATGAAAGTTTGTTCACTGTGTGTCAAACATGGTGAAGTTTTGGCTACCGTCTGTCAAATATGCCAGGGGACTCCTTGTCATTCATTTAGATTCAGTACAGTCAGCAGATAGATACATCGGTTAAGGGCTACTGGTCAGCCATCTTTAAAGAAAATCCAAAATGGATGGGGTAAGGGGCCATGCTTAAAAATATATTTGTTTGCTGTTTCCCGACCCAGGATTTTATAAGTGGGTAGGTAGGTTGGTGAATTATTTTTTTTGCCAAAGACAAAAAAAACCGTAAGAAATTAAAGAAAAATATACTAAAAACAGTAAAAAAAACAAAATTGTGAAAGAATTGCTATAAAAAGTTTTGGTTAGGGCCCTTTTTGGTGGGTAGGTTTGGTGGGTAGGTAGGGAAACAGCAAACCAAAAATATTTCATTGTCGACCTGGTTAATTGAAATTTTCGTCCAAATGCATATTATAGGCATAAACAGTGTCAGTGATATAATAGATGACGGTAATTCAACACTATTGATGTGAACATAATATCAGAAACAATATTTATTTCACAGAAATAGTGCCTGATATAAAAAAAAAAGTTTAGTACAATTTTACTCGAAGATGTTTTGTTTTTTATGTTAAATTTGTCCATAGAATTGTCCATTTATCCAAAAATGGCACACGAGACATTATTTCTAAATAAAGTAAGCCATGTTATCACATCATCCAAATTTCGAAGTACACCATTGTAAAAATTGAAGATTTTCTTTATACGCCATGTGCCTTCAAAACACACACATAATACACATGAAAAGCATGCAGGTGATTTGTAAATTGAAACATGCTGTATGGTGAAACATTCGGATAAACAGGTAATTTGATCGTATTCATATGTTATTATTTAGTTTGTGCTGTTTTTATTTGAATATAATAACAAATTACTCTTGTTTTGCCATGTTTCTATTCACAACAGTCACTCAGTTGTGTTTAACACATCCAAAAATATAGTTGCCATTTAGGTATGAAAGCACTTATTATTTTCCCCATAGACACCAATCTTAAAGTGTCGCATATTAATGATTTGCTGCAAATTCAACTCAAGTATGGGTAATGCAGCAGTGTAATGTTCATATAGAAAACAATTTTTCCACTTGAAAAATCACCAGAAGACGTGGGGTCACAAGACATGTAAGAAAGTTCTTGTTGGTTTACTTAACAGGTCAAGGGTACAGCTGTTTTTATTGATCGACTGTTTTCATTGCTCACAAAGTGTAAGCAGTCGAAATTTCGAAAATGTTCATCATCCAGTAAAACCTATTAATACGCTTCTTATACATATAACCACAAAATCGAATAGAAATGGGCAGTTTTCCCCTACTTATAATGCACGTTTCCATCAAAAAAGGAGGGATTACTTTTTATTATAGAAACTACATTCGACTACACCTCGGATGTTTACATGTAATTAGTGATGGTAAACCTTTATAATAGTTTGACAATTAAAACCCGTCCGTGCCATCATACTATAGCATTGAGGTTATTTTGAAAGTACATGCCATTGAAAGAATAGCTTGTTTTTTTACAATGACTGACTTTGAAATTTGATGATGTGATAACCTGCAGTATTTAATCTAGAAATGATGTCTCGTGTGCCATTTTTAGATAAATGGACAATGCTATGGACAAATTTATTTAACATAAAAAACAAAACAACTTCGGGTAAAGTTGTACTAAACTTTTCGAATATAAAGGGCACTATTTCTGCCAAATAAATATTGTTTCTGATATTATGTTCACATCAATAGTGTTGCATTACTGTCATCTATTATATCACTGACATTGTTCATGCCTATAATATGCATTTGGATGAAAATTTCAATTACCCATACCCCATCCATTTTGGATTTCTTTTCAAAGATGGCTGGTCATTAAACCTACTTATTTACGTCGTGTGACCTATATGTATTTGACAATGCTCCAGTTGTAATTAGACTTCATGGCTGATAAGTGCACATTTCTGGGACTGGTGTGGCCCAATGTAGCGCAGTCGGCTTGAAATCCTGAGGACCTGGGTTCAAGTCTCCCTGGCACCACTGTGTTTTGTTGGTGTGTTCTTGGGCAAAACACTTTCCCTTAACCTCGTCGGTCAGATAGGGAAATAAACCAGGCAGTCCCATGCATGGCAGTCTGTCCTAGGAGCATGTTAAGGAACCATAGGGATCTATTTGTTACTAAGAGTAGGGCAGGTTTCCAGATTCCTGTGTATCCTTCCCCTCTGTATGGGAAGGCTGTAAATCACCTATAAGGCCAGATAAAATTATATCAATATATGTGCGGTTCTTATTACATGCTTAAATAAACTAGGGTTTGTAGGTAGGAACATTTATTTCCTGGAAGTATTTTATATTTTGCATATTTTCCCACTCAGTAGTTTTATAACCTAATAAACCAACTTAAATATATATTTGTTGATATCAAATACATAACAGATAGAAAACTCAATTTTTTTATGTTTAGCTTGACTATTCGAAGAATAAGAGAGCTTATGTAATTACCCCAGCATTGGCGTTGGCATCGGCGTCCAACATCAATGTTTGAGTGTAAGCTGTGTTTACAAGTCTTTGTCTATTACATTTCTTATTCTAGCACAATCAAATTTGGCCATGGGCTTCCTTAAAGTATGCAGTAAAGAGTGCTTAAGTAATTTTGTCTTCTGCAAATTTTGTTTTTCTTGAATTCATTATTATTGTTGCCCTTTGTCAGGTGTCGAAATACCCAGAAATTTCAAGCTTTTAGAAGAGCTAGAATATGCGGAGAAAGGACGCGGCGATGGTACAATAAGCTGGGGCCTTGAGAATGATGACACCACACTGACACGATGGCAGTGTACAATTATTGGTCCACATAAGGTAAGCACACACTGGATGTTCATCTTCTTGCAACAATTTCTGTGGTTTTATGGTCTTGTGTTGCAATTAAAGCATCTTACCTTCATAATTAAGAAATAAAACATTTCCAGCGGGTTTATATGACCCAGATCAATACTTGGTTGTCGGGACTTGGAAGATTGTCGATACCAAGGGCCATAAGTCTGAAGTTTCGATGTGATTCAAGTCCTAAACACCAGGTATTGATCTCAAACAATATTTATGTTCAAGCCAGATTTTAGCAGATAGAAGAAATATATGAGAATTAAGTTGATGAACTTAATGTATTGCATCAGAATTATATATTTGAATATGACAGTTTGGGGGAAAAAATGATTAAGTTTTAAATTAGATTGCAAGCCATATACTTTACTTAATTTACTTTTGTTGAATTCAATTCTGTTCTGTTAACTTCACACTTTGTTTCAGGGCTCGAATTTAGCACTCGCAAACTTGCAAAATGCGAGTTGATTTAAGAAAATGCGAGTAGAAATTTTCAGCACTCGCACAAAACTGCACCTTTTTCTGTACAAAATAAGCAGTGATCAAATAATGAAACAGGAAAATTAAAAGGTAGTTATATTTAGTTGTCATTTCCAACACAATCTTATATACATGTAAGTATTATATAAGTTATAAAGTTATGCACAGAAATGTCTTATTAAAATGAGAAAAAAGTGCAAGTAAGAATGCATTTTTGCAAGTTGAAAATATCTCCACTCGCAAAAAAAAGCAAGTGGATAAAAAATGTTAAATTCTACCCCTGTGTTTCAAATTCATACTTTAAAAACCTCACAATGGCATTGATTAATGTTTCTGTACTTTATACCTCATGCTGATTGTAAATAGTTTATACTTCAATACTTCACACTGATTGTTTCTGTACTTTATACCTCACACTGATTGTTTCTGTACTTATACCTAACACTGATTGTTTCTGTACTTTAACCTCACACTGATTGTTTTGTATTTTATAGCTCACACTGTTTGTTTCAGTACTTTATACCTCACACTGATTGTTTCTGTACTTGATACCTCACACTGATTGTTGTTAAAATAGTTTATACCTCACACGATTGTTTTTGTAATTTATACCTCTCACTGATTGTTTCAGCATTGTATACCTCACACTGATGTTTCAATGCTTTATACCTCACACGGTTTGATGTTTCTGTACTTATACCTCACACTGATTATTTTTTACTTTATACCTCACACTGATTGATGTTTAAGTACTGTATGCGTACCTCACACGGATTGATGTTTTTGTACTTATATGTCACACTGATTGTTTCTGTACTTTATACCTCACACTGATTGTTGTTCCAGTACTTTACCTCACACTCATTGTTACAGTACTTTATACCTCACACTGATTGTTTCTGTACTTTGTACCACACACTGATTGTTTCTGTACTTTATATCTCACACGGATTGTTTCAGTACTTTATACCTCACACTGATTGTTTTTGTACTACACCTCACACTGATTGTTATAATCCCACAAAACATTTTTTTAAAAGGATAGTGTACTGATCTTGTCTGTCTGTAGACACAGCCTTGAACATTCTGTAACTCCTCTCCACCTAAAGCAAATCTCATTAAACTTTATTGGTTGTGGTGAACGGAGAAACCCTAATGATTTTGAGTTAGTAGGTCAAAGGTCAAGGTCACTGTGACCCGATCATGAAAATCCTTGTCGGCTCTAATTTTTCTGCCCCTGAAGCAAATCTCATGAAATTTCATGGGTGGGTGGACTGTGGTCAGGAAAACCCATAAACCCCTATTGATTATGAGGTCAAAGGTCAAGGTCACCATTACCCGAACATGAAAAGTGTTGTATGCTCTGTAAATCCTCTTTCCCTAAAGCAAATCTCTTGAAAATGCATGGGTGGACTGCCTGTGGCGAGAGAGTGATCTGTATTGATTTTGAGGTTGGTAGGTCAAAGGTTGACGTCGCCATGACCTGATCATTAAAATCATTGTCCACTCTGTAACTCCTTTCCCTCTGAAGCAAATCTCATGAAATTTTTAATGATTTTTGGGCCAACAGGGTAATATATGTTGTAATAAATTTAGGATCTATATGAGAAAAAGTAACTATTTGTCGTTGATCTTTACCTTTACCCAATCAGTAGGTTGGAGGTGCATATTAGTCGCCCCAAAAGGGTGACAGCTCTAGTTGTTTCAGATCTTTCTACCTGACTTTGTTGTTTCAGTCACCATACGAAGGTCGGATCTACAACTTATTAGTTATATGCGGGAACGGGTATCCTGTTGAGCGGCCTATAGTAAAGTTCCTCACCAAAATCAAGCTTAGCTGTGTATTAGAGAATGGAGAGGTAGGTTTTGTTTGTGTACATCTCATCACACCTGCATTGTCAGAACAGCTGCTGCAGTATATGCTGGCTGAGCCACAGAGGGTTACAAACCCAGTTCCTCAGAAACACTACTTGTCTTCATTATCATAGATAGGTTAGATATATAAAGTGTGTGCATGTGAAAGGACCATAAACCATCCATTAAGCTCAGTTGTTAAACAATGTCAGAGTTTTCTGTTACTAGTAAAAGAATCTTAAAGTACATGTTTACATCATATACAATGTAGAAAATAGGCAGCTTCTTCCTGTTTTCAATAATTACGCCCCCCACTTTGAAGAAACAGGAGCATATTGCTTTGCAAATGTCGGTCGGTCCGTCCCGAAATCTTGTCTACGCGATAACCCAAGAACAGCTGGCACTACAAACTCGAAACTTGGCAGGAATGTTTGTGTCATGGTATAGTTGTGCACCTCCCCTTTTGGGTAGATTCGCATAAGAAATGTGGTTGCCATGGTAACGAAACTTGTAAAGAAATCACTAATGATTGTCTTTGCGATAACTCAAGAACAGCTAGCATCAGACTCGAAACTTGGCAGGATTGTATATGTCATGGTCTAGTTGTACACCTTCCCTTTTGGGTAGATTCGCATAAGAAATGTGGTTGCCATGGTAACAAAACTTGTAAAAAATCACTAAAAATTGCTCGTCTTCGTGATAAATCTAGAACAGCTGGCACTACAAACTCGAAACTTGGCAGGAATGTTTGTGTCATGGTCTAGTTGTGCACCTCCGCTTTTGGGTAGATTCACCTACACGTATACTAACTAAATGCGACCAATCTTTGGAAGAAAACTTTGTAAAACCTTTAGAGATGATGAAGATATTTTTAATCAATAGAATTATTTATTTTAAAACAGAGAAAAAATCAAACAAATCTTTCATTCCCCAACACAAAGTTAGTTTATACTTGCAAGAGTCGAACTCAATATTCATTTTTGTAACATATAGAGCCAGACAGAAAAATAAGGATTATAAATCAAAGTTATCTATTTTATTATAAATAGTATTGTTAATGAGTTTTGTTATAAATGATTACAACTAGACATTACGTGGTCCCGCCTTAATTCCATTAGGGATTTGGGAAAGCTTATATTAGCAGGATTTTTTAACGGATATTTCAACACGAAACATGTTTAAAAACATCTTTTACTGAAAAACATGTGATAACCTGTATACAATTGTCTATTATATGTTTTAATTTTACAATATGCAAACTTTTAAAGCCGAAATTAAGGTTTTATTTCGTACCCCAGCCAACCCCGTTTTTGCTTCTAGGAGAAGGGGTTGGATGGGGTATGAAGGTTAATACTCGGACCACATAATGATGTGTAAATTATTGTAATAAAAGATTAAAAAAGATTAGATATTTTTAAATTAATGTTTTGTTTTGTTATATTTTATGTACGAGACCTTTTCTATCAAATGATTCTCTGCCATATAATTATTATGGATGATTTCTAAAAGCACCGAATTTTATTAATCAAAAGCGCCGCGTTTTAGAATATCCAAAAACCGGAAGTGAAACCTAATGATTTGCCCTTCAAATTATAACACGAATTTATGATCATGTGTAAAATAAACACTACCATGTCTGTTTTAATGTTGATTTTATACTAGCAAATGTTACTTGTACTCATGCACATCTAATTTTACATTAACATTCGAAGCGCTAAGTACCGTAATATTTTGTGGGAAACCGTACATCGCAACATCTCGAACATTGTTTCCGCAGTGAAAATTGGAAAAATAAAAACAAATGTTTGTTTCGTTATTATTTTGTTAAAGGTTTGTCTATTTATTTCGGCCAAAAGTGCGTAGTTCAAGCAAAATCTGCGGGGTAAAATCCTCGAACTTAAATGTTTGTGTTCATTGATTTTTCCGGGGTTTTTTTATTGAATATTTTTGGTCGCCACATGGGCTCGTGAAATTTTGGTCGCCCAGACCATTTTTTACTCGCCACGGGCGACTGGGCGAGTGCTAATTTGTGCCCCTGCCATGGTAACGAAACTTGTAAAACATCACTAATGATTGTTTGTCTTTGCGATAACTCAAAAACACCTGGCATTACAAACTCGAAACTTGGCCGGAATGTTTGTGTCATGGTCTAGTTGTGCACCTCCCCTTTTAGGTAGTTTGCATAAGAAATGTGGTTGCCATGGTAACAAAACGTGTAAGAAATCACTAAAAATTGCTTGTCTTCGTGATAACTCAAGAACAGCTGTCAGTACAAACTCGTAACTTGGCAGGAATGTTTGTGTCATGGTTGTTGAAGCGGGGCATATATGTTTTACAAACATCTTGTTTAAATTTATTATGGAACGTAATGTTGCTTTAAATAACATTTTAATATCAATTGTATTTTTGCTTTCATATTTCTAGCATTAAAATAAAGTCTCAAAGGTTAGCGAACGTGATGTCATATGGTGTCATGAGTGGTATTGATAGGACATTTAAAGTACCTATCACGCCATCAACAGGCAAATTTTCCAACATATGTACACCATTTCTAAACCTACTGATGAAGACGTTTATATATAACTTACATTTTTTGAGAATCCGAACTCTAAGACACAATATAAATTGGCTTTAACAGTGTTTCTGCTGGTCTCAATTTTTTAGTGGTCATTGACCCCCTTATGGAATAAACTGGGGGTCATTTTGTAAATATAGGGGTCATATTTGTTGGACATGCATTTTGATGAATAGACCATGTGATGTCAGATAGACATGCATTATTAGTTGATTAGACATCGGTGGATTGGTCAGCAAAAAAAGGAAGTTAACCGGCATAATGTTTCATTTTGGGTTTGTCTGCCATTTTAGCGGCCTTATCATGATCATCTACGCGCTTTTATTTGCTAGTGTTTTTATATAAGCGTCTACCTACTCAGACCCACATACACGCGATCGATATGACGACGACAATAATGAGGAAAGTACAGACATTAGTTTAATCTGTTCTAAAAATAGACCAAGAATGAATAACTTTATTTTCCAATCATGGGCCACAAAGATGGCATTATAATCACTGTAAAATGAACAACATAATGAAACATAACAAAAGCCTAATTCTGATTAGCATAATAACAGTAAATTGAAATGAAATTATAAGAATGATGTAATATGATCGATATGAGGATGACAATAACACGAAAGTATAGGTATTAGTTTCAGTTATAGACTAAGATGTAAATAGAAATAAGTTCAGTCGTGATTCCTTACATTTGAAGCTTTTAAAGAAAGTATTATGATGATAATTTAACGGGTATTTCATTGCTAGCCTAGTCAATTTCATTGCGTCACGAAAAATGCACAAGCTGATTTATGTCGCGTCGCCGATCATTTTAGTGCGTCAAAAACGCAAGAAACGTGCTCTCGCGGAATCACTGCTTTAACCAGCCAGGCCGAACCCCAAAACTAGAGTTACCAACTCATAATTCATTTTATGCATATTCAGTCAAGGGTAATTTAAGAACCAGTAAATAAACCTATACTTTTAATCAGCACAATTACATTATTATATGACCTGAACACTTGGATATAGTTTTGATAAATGGTTTTGTAGTGTAATTTTTGCCGTTATTTGGCGAGTTAATTTCCTTTAAGATTGTGTAATCTCAAGAGACCCAATACAAAAGCATGATCTGGGCTCAACACAAAAGGCTTGTATCTTGGTCTTTATTTACATATAGTTACAATATTGTGGTATTCCCACCTCAAAGACTTCGGCTATTAGATATGTATGCTCCAACATTTTGTTTTCTTTCCAGGTAAACGCTAAACAAGTAGATGAATTAAAAAACTGGCATAGAAATTCTTCAATTAAAAATGCACTGAGTGGTATACGCCGGATAATGCAGCTTAAAGAAAATTCAAAATTGACACAGCCTTCAGACACCTCCTTGTTTTCATAGACTCGCGAAGAACCACTGACTGACTTCGATGTTTTATGGGTGTACTAGTATCAATAACGTATTAGCGGATCATTTCAGAACCAACGTTGTACCGGATGTTAACAATACTGAGTTATGACATTTAGAAGAATGAAGATAAAATTATGATTTGCCTCGCATTTTAGAACATGGTTTATTTTGGATTTATTTATGAGTCGTGATACTCAGAGATGAATGATTTTGTGGTCTATCGAATTTCTTAAGCAGGTCACAGAAAACATTATGATCAACAAAGGATTTAAAAGGGTTTATTCTTTGTTATAATGCCCTATTAGGTTTGATAGCGTATTAATAATCTGTTCTAATTTATCGTTGCCTAATTTATCGTTGCTTACCATTCTGCCAAAGGCTTTAACAGTTACTTTGTTTATGGATTCTGCCTGTGCTAAATTTTGTATATAATGCAACTTATTTTAATAACTGGCTATACTTAACAGCAACTTTGAGTTTGTTCAACAAATGGTCTATTTTATGAGGTTAATAACCAGTTTTTGTTACTGTCAGAAATAAAAAAAATGTTGTCTTTTTCTTATTGTCTGTTGATACTTTTACATTGAATTGTCCACCAATCAACTATTCTATAAACTGTTTGTTATATGGACACCGCAGTTACCTGTATGTAACGTGTATGACACCACAGATGTAACATGGGTTGGACACCACAGTATGTAACATGGGTTGGACACCACAGGTTTCTTCTTTTGGCAATTATTGAGTTATAATTAGCAGGAGTTTATTAAAACATGTTGCAATACAATGTTCTGTAATATTGTACATCCTTTATATATTACAGATTAGAGGTTGAACATTTATTTTTTGTGTACGATGTTTAATTGTTTTGCTATTTTTCTTAATGCATAACAAACAACTGGTTGATGATTTTCAAAAATAAATAAATTAAATAGTGTTTTTAACTTGTTCATGTATGATTTGCGACTTGCCCACCAGCCTTAAGAAAAAAATCCCTGACATTGTACAGTATTTTATAGAAAATTCAACAAGTTAAACAATGACAAAATTATGATTATGAATGCTGACTTGCCTGTATTCTACATACTGGTCTGAGTATTCGGCTGCATAGGCTAGCAGTAAACGTGTTTCAGTCAAGCAAAACTTGTCCTGATTATTGCTTGATATGAATTGTAATGAAATGAAAACTTGGATAACCTGTGAATCTTTGTGTAGCATTCTCTCAGTGCCAGGTTCTTGTCCAAGACAACCTCATGTATATAGCCTGTCGTGGCCATAAGTAACAGTAGCTATCCCTCCAACAACCTTTAACCAGCCAGACCAAACCCCAAAAGTTACCAACTTATAATTCATTTTATGCAAATTCAGTCCCAGATATTTTAATCGACACATATACAGTATTGTATTACCTGAATACCTGGATATAGTTTTGATAAACCGGTTTGTCGTGTAATTTTGTTGTTATTTGGCGGGTTAGTTTCTTTAGTAATGTCAGTGTAGCCAGTTTCATGTTGCTTCTGACATCTGTTTCAGAGAACTAAATTTGGACATGGCAAACATCCGTTAAGTATAACAATTTGAGGTCTGAAGGCAGAACTATGCGAAGTGCATATATAATATTAAGGTCTTGCCTAGCATACTTTTGTATTCAGTCCTGCAATTGTTCAGCTGCTTTTTTTTACACACAAAAACGTGTGCTACGGTTTAGAGCTGATGTATTTTATTGTTTATTTCGGTTCTTTTATATATGTGTAAACATGTCTGCTAAAATAGTCATTTTCCATGTTTTGTTTCAGTTTTATGTGTATTAATTTGCTGTAGATAAGACTGACCTGTACCTGTTTATAATTAATTCAATCAGCTTGAATAGTTGTACGAGTTAGTCAGTTTGATCATATTATGAAGTGTTCTTTCTGGAGACTTAATGTTGCTCTCCTTGTGGTGAGATCTCCAACAGTCGGGTATCGCTGTGCACAGGTCTGAATCTTCGGGAGACTTGTGCCGCAGTCTGCACCTTTGAGAGCCTTAGCTGCTTTTTTCTCGCAAATCTCCATGTGTGGGGAGACTGATGTTACTGTAGACTGGTGTCGCTGTCCAACAGTCATGAGAAAAGTTATACCTCATTAGTAGGGTATTAATTTGTTATGAATGAAATGTATGCTTTTTTTGAGATGGACTTTGTCTTGTTTCGTGCCAATGCTGTGCAGATTTATTTAGTTTCAGACTATTTCTACGCTAATCTGATCATTCAGATATATAAATGAACTGTCTGCACAATTAATGAACCACACTTCCTGTTGGACACTTATCAGCCAAACATAGGCATGATCTTCTTGTCTGTTAAACCCTGTGCTATATAACACACTAAACAGCATCTATAAGTACCCCATTTACAGTTTCATATCTTTCAAAATGGAATGTAGAATTTTGCCAAAATGGATGAAATCTAATCAATATATTTTTATGCCCCCGAAGAGCTGCATATATTTGTCAACCGTCCGTACAATCGTGTCCGGTCAATAACTCTGAAATTCATGGAAGGATTTTCAAATAGCTTGGCACAAGTGCTCACCACAATAAGACGACGTGTTGCGCACCAGGTCCATGGCTCCAAGGTCAAGGTCACATTTAGGTCAAAGGTCACTTCGGGGGCATTTGTCACAGTGACATTTCTTGTCTATAACTAATCTAGATTCATCAAATAAAATTGAAAATAAATAATCAGTTTGATAGTAATCATGTTAATCGTGTAACATTCAGTCACCCCAAATTGAGCAAATTATGATGCTAAATAACGTTTTTATTCCAATTTAAAATAAGGGTACTTAACAAGTGTCGACTAGTGTATACTGCTCGTTATTAAAAATTCAGCTCCTTAGATGCGTTCATTTTAATAGCTATGTGTGTCTGGTCATGATAATTTATTGTCAACAAGATGAAGATTGCTTTGTGTTGTGTATATCCCAGACATGGGCCGGTTTGGTTTGTATGAATTTATTTGACTTGCCACAATGTATTTATGATACTGTGGACTGTGTCGAGTATTAATGTATTATATTACTGTCAAATATGCATTCATTCACCCAATTAAATCATGCTTTAATGTTAAAACATTCATGGGACCCCAGTAAGGCACCACCCACCGATAGATGCAATATTGAGTTGAAAGAACCAAATTTCTTTTAAAAAAAGTGGTTTCACCCATAGATGTTTATTAAATTGCCTTCCTGGGGTCGCGGGTATGTTTTAATAGGATATCCCTAATTTCAAACCACCCTCTCCGGTAAAATGTTATGCTACCTTTTTAGCTCTTAGTTAACATACAGAATATTTGTGCTATAATTTTAAATAAACCATTTGGCCCTGCACACTAGCTGTTTTATGCTTAATGCAGCATTTATGGGATACAAGGTAATAGTGCATCATTATTGAGATTGTTCATTTGACCTAGTTTGCAGTTTAATTCTGTTGATATGATTGCATAATTCCCAATTTAAGTTATTAGCCTTCCGAATACTTTGCCAATTAGTGTTTAATTTTTACGTCAAGTGTTTAATTTTTACATTTTAATAAACATATTCTGCCTTAAACATGTTAAAGCTTTATTGTCAGAAAAAGCAAGCAATGTATTTGTTGTGTATCTTAAACATTTTGTTTGCAAAATTTAGTACTTCACAAAAGTGAGGCAACCTCTTAGATGTTTCATGTAATAAACTGAAAATAAGACTTGCTATAATTATTTTAATGAAGACTACATGTATTTGCAAGATGATATTATATGTGTTCCTCTAGCAGCCTTGTGTTTCTTTCCTTGTTCTAAATGTACCATCATGTACAATACATGTGAAAGCAATTATTTTAAATGAGTCGGGTCATGAGAATGTGTGGTTTTAGTATACCACTCTCCCTAGAGGGGGTCTGGAACAAAGTTCCATTTCATAACAAATTTGTAAAATAATGCAGCACATTTATTATATTTGGAACAAGCTTTAGGAAGTTCCAATGCAATTTACAAATTGTAAAACAAGTAACACAGACTTAATAGGAAATTGGAATGAATTTTCTATTCTTTGAATTACATTCTATATTTTTGCAAAAAGTTGTTTTGGGAAGAAAAATGTTGTCATGATGTTGTTTATTGCTTTGACATCACACAAGTCAAATAACACACGTGGTAACATAGGAAAATGTTAACTAATGTTACCACTTACAAGCATTACATCGAATACAAATGGCATCGTGCAATAATAAATACCCAACTTCAAAATCGAGACATTTTAGATTTTATATCGGAATACAAGTAAATGCCCAGTAATCATGGTAACTTAAGTAGAGCATGTATTCATCACATGTTTTCATGACACGGTTTCTCATTTTGTAAACAAGATCATAGGTTCAAGTATTTTCTCCTGTTTTTGTTTTAATGATTTTTTTGCCACATGATTATGTAAATTGTGTACATTTTGATGCATCTTCATACAACAGTGCTATGTTAAGAGTTGAATGTATGAACAGTAATAACTTGAATAATAAAATGTATGAAGATATTTTTATGTTTGTTGTTTTAAATGCCACACAATCTATTATAATATTTTAGATTTACTCTCAAGAAATCTTGTCCTTTCATTCCCATTTAGTGTTTTTTTTATCACCAGCAGTTATCAACCCTTAACCCACTACATATATATAATGGGGACTGTTCTTTCTTTATCCCCATGTGGTTGCCGGGGTAGAATACAAGCACTGCAAATCCCACAAGAGGCAGAGGGGTAGGACACCCACTTCATGTTCATTTTGTCATTTTTAGCTCTACTGATCAGAGATCAGCAGAGCTTATGCCATGGTGCGGTGTCCGTCTGTCTGTCCGTCCGTAAACTTGTTTTGTAGTGACTACTCCTCTGAAACTACTGAATGGATTTTCATGAAACTTTACAGAAATGTTGCCCATGAAGTCTAGTTGATCCTTGCAAAAATTCATGTTGATGTGAAATCCAAGATGGCCACCAAATCTAAAAATAGATTTTTTAAAAACAAGTTTGTAGCGACTACTTCTTGAAAACTATAAGTGATATTGATATGCGTCTTTTCCTAAAATGATCAGTATGGAATGATGTTGATCCTTGTCGAAAATTATTTTGATGTAACGTTAAACATGGCCGCCAGCAGCCATCTTTGTTTACATAGAGTTATATAATGAAAACTTGTAGCGATTACTCCTCTGAAACTACTTGACGGATTTTCATGAAACTTCACAGGAATGTTGCTCTTGATGTCTAATTGATCCTAGCAAAATTTCAGGTCGGCCGGAAATTCAAGATGGCCGCCACGGCTGAACATAAATTTTCAAGAAACAAGTTTGTAGCGACTACTTCTTGAAAACTATAAGTGATATTGATATGCGTCTTGTCCTAAAATGATCAGTATGACATGATGTTGATCCTTGTCGAAAATTATTTTGATTCGACGTTAAACATGGCTGCCAGCGGCCATCTTTGTGTACATAGAGTTATATAATGAAAACTTGTAGCGACTACTCCTCTGAAACTATTTGACGGATTTTCATGAAATTCCACAGGAATGTTGCTCTTGATGTCTAATTGATCCTAGCAAAATTTCAGGTCGGCCAGAAATTGAAGATGGCCGCCATGGCTAAAAATAGATTTTCAAAATAGAAGTTTGTAGCGACTACTTCTTGAAAACTATAAGTGATATTGAAATGGCACTTTTTTAAAATGATCAGTATGACATGATGTTGATCCTTGTCAAAATTATTTTGACTTGACTTGACGTTAAACATGGCCGTCAGCGGCCATCTTTGTTTACATAGAGTTTTATACTGAAAACTTGTAGCGACTACTCCTCTGAAACTACTTGACGGATTTTCATGAAACTTCGCAGGAATGCTGATCTAGCTATCAAAAAACCTATCAGTAGAGCTTCAAGGTCATTGACCTCTTGTTTATCATGTTCATTCAAGGTCTTCTTCATGACACCGCTTATGCAAATGTGGAAACTTGTCTCCATCGTAAATGGAGTGTTACTGTAGAATTTGCAGCAACTCTGCAGTTCTGCAGGTTAAAAGGTTCTAGGCCCATTCTCCATATTTTACCTAGATGTAATTGGAGGATGAGCCTGGCATGTTCATCCCTGTTTGGCGCCATATAACCTTTCTGTGTTGGTGCGCCGTAAAAACCCAATTCAATTCAAGTTCTTTCTTTGAATTAAGACCATTCCATTTATGTTTTGGGAAAAATGACATCAGCAGCCGGACATTGTAAACCCTGATCAGCCTGCTGATCTGGGTTTACAATGGATGCAAAGGCTATTATAGTCATGCTTAGTGGGTTAAGGTTAAAGGAACACACAGCGAACTTGAAGTAGATATCAAGCGTTAAAATCTGCTTGAATGTAATTTAAGGTAATACAATTTGGAGTTTTAATATGTTTTATTTATACTAACTTAGCTTTAAATATAGAAAAAATAAGTATGCAAAAAATAATTTTAATACCGATTAATAATTATTAATAATGGTTGCAAATAAGTAAAATAGGTAGAACAAGAGGTCAATGTCATTGAAGCTCCCGTGAAGTTTCATGAAAATCTGTCGAGTAGTTTCAGAGGAGTAGTCGCATAAGTTTTTACTATATAATCCATCCAGTAGTTTCAGAGTAGTTTTTGATAAGTAGAGCTAAACAAGAGGTCAATGACCTTGAAGCTCTACTGATTGATTTTGATTTCAGGAAGTAGTCACTACAAACTTGTTTTTTAAAAAATTATTTTTAGCCGTGGCGGCCATCTTGAATTTCCGGCCGACCTGAAATTTTGCTGGGATCAATTAGACATCAAGAGCAACATTCCTGTGAAGTTTCATGAAAATCCGTCAAGTAGTTTCAGAGGAGTAGTCGCTACAAGTTTTCATTATATAACTATGTAAACAAAGATGGCCGCTGACTGCCATGTTTAACATCGAATCAAAACGATTTTTGACAAGGACCAACATCATGTCCTGCTGATCATTTTAGAAAAAGTCCCATATCAATATCACTTATAGTTTTCAAGAAGTAGTCGCTACAAACTTGTATTTTGAAAATCTATTTTTAGCTGTGGCGGCCATCTTGAATTTCTGGCCGATCTGAAATTTTGCTAGGATCAATAAGACATTAAGAGCAACATTCCTGTAAAGTTTAATGAAAATCCGCCAAGTAGTTTCAGAGGAGTAGTCGCTACAAGTTTTTACAATATAACTCTATGTAAACAAAGATGGCAGCCAAGTTTAACGTTGAATCAAAACAATTTTTGACAAGGACCAACATCATGTCATGCTGATCATTTTAGAAAAAGTCCCATATCAATATCACTTAGAGTTTTCAAGAAGTAGTCGCTACAAACTTGTTTTTAAAAACCTATTTTTAGATTTGGCGGCCGTCTTGGATTTCACTATCAACATGAATTTTTGCTAGGATCAACTAGACTTCATGGACAACATTTCTGTAAAGTTTCATGAAAATCCATTCAGAGGAGTAGTCGCTACAAAGAAAAGTTTACGGACAGACGGACGACGGACGCCGCACCCCGGCATAAGCTCTGCTGATCTCTGATCAGTCGAGCTAAAAATGAAGGGATGCCATACACTTTAAACAACTAATGTCTCCACGAGGTGACAAATGCCCCCAACAAAATCTTTCTTATTGGAATTTCTACATTGTTAAAATATTCCACCTGATCCTCCTAAAAAAAATGTGTTGTTTGATGGAAATCTTGTCAGTATGTACTTCAAAAGATATGGCTAAAACGCTTTTTTACTCATTTGACCTTGACCTCCATGTGTGGCCTTGAACTTTTAGGTATGGAGCTGATGCTTGCATATCACATGTGTACCTCATTGTAATGATATTTATATGAAGTTCCATAAAATTCCCTTCAGAACTATCAAAGTTATGGCTGAGAGACGCCTTTGACCTTCAAGTGTTGACTTGACCTTTGAGGTACAGACAGGATTGCATGACACCTCATTGTGATTGATATTTGTGTAAAATTCCCTTCAGTACTTTCAAAGTTTGGCCTTGACACATATTTGACCTCCAAGTGTGACCTTTCAGATACAGATATTTTTGCGCATGAGACATTTTCTCATTGTGATAAACATTTGTGTAAAGTTTCCTGAAATTCCCCTCAGTAATTTAAAATTGATGGCAGAGACACGATTGTTTCGGATGGACGGTTAAATAAATAAACGGTCAGTGGGACAAACAGTGCAATTTCTATATGCTGAAGATGTGTTCAAGGTTTTATTGTTGTTGATCCTATGCTACAATCAGGTGTCAGTTAATAGTTCGGACAGACAACGCCACAACATAATACCTCCCAACTGGCTTATAAAATTATTCCAAGGTCTTTCTACTGACATTGTTTTAGAAGGAATATGTTGCTGTCATGTAGATGTTAGGTGTATGAAGTTTGAAATTGGTATGATTTTGAATTGAATGTTGTTTAACGGCTCATCAACACAGTATAGGTTATTTAGAGCCGCGAAGGACACATAGGAACCTGGGTACAGAGCCCTACTCTGATTATCGAATAGATTCCTATGGTTCTTTAACGTGCTCGGAGGATAGACCGATACACGGGACCGCTCGGTTTATATTGTACGAAAAAGTAAACAAGGGTTCAAAAATAGGTCAATGTCATTCACATGGACCTACTTGCGGTTTGAACATGTTGCTGCCATGTAGTGAGGTGTGTATGATGTGTTTTGAAGTTTGAAAGTGGTAAGGCAGTTATTAGGCGAGATATTTACTAAAATGAACAAAGTAGGTCAAGGTCATTCACATGGCTGTTCCTACTGATGGTAGGAATGTTGTTTCGTTAGGTAGATATGTGTGTACTGTACGACTTTGATATCTGAGTAATGAACTAAATGTAAAACTTAAATGGAAATAAAACAGTGGAAAAGTATATTTATTGTATTCGCTGACTTTTGGTAGGAACATACTGCTGTTATGTAGACTCCCCGTGTGTTCCCGGGCAAGAATAGGGATCATGATGAAGAATTTTAATGAACACGACAAAAAAAAGCAAAATGAACATGAATTCAGGGTGATTTGACTCTGGATAAGCAGTGGTCCTATTCTTGCCTGGGAACCAGCTGGGTTAACAGTTATATTGAGGGTTGATTGTGATGGTGGAGGAGATGCCCATATTGAGGGTTGATTGTGATGGTGGAGGAGATGCCCATATTGAGGGTTGAGTGATGCGAGGAGATGCCCATATTGAGGGTTGATTGTGATGCGAGGAGATGCCCATATTGAGGGTTGATTGTGATGCGAGGAGTTGCCCATATTGAGGGTTGATTGTGATGGTGGAGGAGATGCCCATATTGAGGGTTGATTGTGATGCGAGGAGATGCCCATATTGAGGGTTGATTGTGATGGTGGAGGAGATGCCCATATTGAGGGTTGATTGTGATGGTGGAGGAGATGCCCATATTGAGGGTTGATTGTGATGGTGGAGGAGATGCCCATATTGAGGGTTGATTGTGATGGTGGAGGAGATGCCCATATTTGATGATTAGTGCAGGTGCTGTAATTCATCACACAAAATTCTGTACCAAGATTTTATTTTGTCAATGCATTTCAAAATACAGGTCTTCAATCATATTATTTAATAATTATCATATTATGCATTGATTAATAGCAAGCATTGATTAATAGCAAGTATTATCATATTATGCATTGATTAATAGCAAGTATTATCATATTATGCATTGACTAATAGGTATTATCATATTATGCATTGACTAATAGCAAGTATTATCATATTATGCCTTGATTAATAGCAAGTATTATCATATTATGCCTTGATTAATAGCAAGTATTATCATATTATGCATTGATTAATAGCAAGTATTATCATATTATGCATTGACTAATAGCAAGTATTATCATATTATGCATTGATTAATAGCAAGTATTATCATATTATGCATTGATTAATAGCAAGTATAAAAGAAAAAAGACGACCCTCTGTACATTCGTACAAGGGGACATTGTTGAATGACAAAAAAAACCCAGACAATCTTAATGTTATTGTGAAGATGCAAACATCAGGGTGCCTATTAGTGATGTATTGCATAGTAACATCACATTTATAAGATGAAATTGTACAGAAAGCGGGATTTATGAATACCTTTTTTAACACATTTTGCTATGGTGAGAATGAAAAAAATGTCGATGACAGAACTGTGCTTTACAACAACAAAAACATCCAAGATGGAAGGATTAAACTCGGTGTGGGTGGGTAACTAGTAACCTGTAGTTCCTGTTGGCTCACTTTGCCACTGACCTATTATATTGGATTCTCATGTGTAGTAAAACAACTTGGAACCAAGAGAGAAAATCCCCAATTTGGCATTTAATGTCTGAAAATATTTTCTTTCATAGAAATACAGATGATAATTTATATGTGTAATTGTGTTTAAAATGTTATTTCTCTTAAACAGTCATGTCATGCACAATGGAACAGACAAACACTGTACACATTGCTTTTTAAATGCAAGTGTTGCTAGCTTCTCTGGGATACGTGAACTCTGTATTGGAACCTTATTCTCGGGCCGACATCGTCAGCTGCAGGGTCCTCAAATAGAACTCCTGATTCATAACATATTCTACATTTAGTCCAAGTGTTTATTCTCACGTCTGTCGTTTCTTCTTTGCCTGTAATATTATAAAGGAAAAGGTATAGGTAATGCTATTAAAATGAAACTTATAATAAGATTGAATCAGATATGTTAAACCATTTATTCTCATTTTCAAACTCAGTAAAGTATTATCACATACAGTAGGGGAACCATTTTCATTATCATACTCAGTAGGGGAACCATTTTCATTATCACATTCAGTAGGGGAACCATTTTCATTATCATACTCAGTAGGGGAACCATTTTCATTATCACATTCAGTAGGGGAACCATTTTCATTATCACTATTAGGGGAACCATTTTCATTATCTCACTCAGTAGGGGAACCATTTTCATTATCACACTCAGTAGGGGAACCATTTTCATTATCACATTCAGTACGGGAGCCATCTTCATTATCACTTAGTAGGGGAACCATGTTCATTATCACACTCAGTAGGGGAAACATCTTCATTATTATCACACTAAGTAGGGGAACCATTTTCATTATCACACTCAGTAGGGGAACCATTTTCATTACCACATTCAGTCGGGGAACCATTTTCATTATCACTCAGTAGGGGAACCATTTTCATTATCACAGATGGGGAACCATTTTCATTATCACACTCAGTAGGGGAACCATTTTCATTATCACACTCAGTAGGGGAACATCTTCATTATTATCACACTCAGTAGGGGAACCATTTTATTATCACACTCAGTAGGGGAACCATTTTCATTATCACATTCAGTAGGGGAACCATTCATTATCACATTCAGTAGGGGAACCATTTTATTATCACACTCAGTAGGGGAACCATTTTCATTATCACACTCAGTAGGGGAACCATTTTCATTATCACACTCAGTAGGGGAAACATCTTCATTATTATCACACTCAGTAGGGGAACCATTTTATTATCACACTCAGTAGGGGAACCATTTTCATTATCACATTCAGTAGGGGAACCATTCATTATCACATTCAGTAGGGGAAACATCTTCATTATTATCACACTCAGTAGGAGAACCATTTTATTATCACACTCAGTAGGGGAACCATTTTCATTATCACACTCAGTAGGGGAAACATCTTCATTATTATCACACTCAGTAGGGGAACCATTTTATTATCACACTCAGTAGGGGAACCATTTTCATTATCACATTCAGTAGGGGAACCATTCATTATCACATTCAGTAGGGGAACCATTTTCATTATCACTTAGTAGGGGAACCATTTTCATTATCACACTCAGTAGGGGGAACTTCTTCATTATTATCACACTCAGTTGGGGAAACATCTTCATTATTATCACACTCAGTAGTGGAACCCTTTTCATTATCACACTCAGTAGGGGAACCATTTTCACTATCTCACTCAGTAGGGGAACCATTTTCATTACCACTTAGTAGGGGAACCATTTTCATTATCACACTCAGTAGGGGAACCATTTTCATTATCACACTCAGTAGGGGAAAAATCTTCATTATTATCACACTCAGTAGGGGAACCATTACCATTATCACACTCAGTACGGGAACCATTTTCATTATCTCACTCAGTAGTGGAACCATTTTCATTACCACTTAGTAGGGGAACCATTTTCATTATCACATTCAGTAGGGGAACCATTTTCATTATCACATTCAGTAAGGGAAACATCTTCATTATTATCACACTCAGTAGGGGAACCATTTTCATTATCACACCCAGTAGGGGAACCATTTTCATTATCACACTCAGCAGGGGAACCATTTTCATTATCACTCGGTAGGAGAACCATTTTCATTATCACTCAGTAGGGCAAACCTCTTCATTATTATCACACTCAGTAGGGGAACCATTTTCATTATCAAACTCAGCAGGAGAACCAATTTCATTATCACATTCAGTAGGGAAACCATTTTCATTATCACACTCAGTATGGGAACATTTTCATTATCACATTAAGTAGGGGAACCATATTCAATACCACACTCAGTATGGGAACCATTTTCATTATCAGCATAAGTTTTTATTATCACACTCAGTAGGAGAACATTTTTATTATCACACTCAGTAGGGAACATTTTCATTATTACACTCAACAGAGTAACCATTTTCATTTTCTCAGTCAATTGAAAAACCATTTTCTTTTTCGCACGTACTATTGGACCAGTTCCATTATCACACTTAGTAGGGGAACCATTTTCATTATCACATCTGGTATGGGAACCATTTTAAGGTCATTCTCTAACGATAATTTTTCAATCTATTTCATAAATTCTTTCATAGACATTAATACTGCATCCACGATCAGAGAAGTATTGATAACGGTGAAGATGAAGCACACTAGATATGAGGCATGCTAATGGTCTCTATGGCCATTGTGGAGCACAACACTGGACAAATCACAATCTTTGTAGTGTCCAGTGCTTTGTGTATGTAGGTATGAAATAAGGAAGCTAACAGTACGATCTTTTAGGAAGTATTTGGTGTGACCAGGCCAGTGATCGAACCCACAACCTCCCATGAGAGACCTTCACCCTTTGTGCCTGAGGGTGCAAAACCTTCGGTTTACGGTATATACTAAACACTTACAGAACTGGATCCAAAACTGCTGAAGTCTTGAAGTGAGTCTGATGTAGCTTTACTTTCTTTGTCTCTGTAAGTAACAAAAAGTGATTAATCACATTTTTATTTTAATTAGTTTTTAAATGTTTTAAATCTTAAATATTCATGGTACATGTAATATGAAAATACTTTCTGTGATCACTCAATCTTTAAAAAATTCAGGGAAAGCTTGGCGATGCTAGCGTTTATATATGGACATTTATCAATTCAAAGCTGGGATTGCAGTGAGCCAAGCTATCGTTTAAACATACCTCTCCTCCTCTGTCGGGCCTCGCTTCTGTCTGGTGAGACGGTGTTGTGGGAATGTGGGCATCAACTCTGGATCACATGCTGAAACATTGCAAGTATATATTATACAGTGTCAACTGACACGCAATACGTAAAACGTGATAGTTAATTTGCCTGGGTTTTATTTGGGTCTCCCTCCAGAACTAAAACACCATTTTCATTCCTACAAGTGCACTGGGCACATAAATAATTTTGAAAAAAGTGCTTATTAACAAACAATACCGTGTCCAAGCTAAAACTTACGCAATGGTTGCTCCTTGAAGTATGAACTCTCTAAACAATCCTCGGCCGTGGCCCGCTTCTTGGGATCAAACATAAACAGGAAGTTGAGTAATCGTATGCCGGCGTCGGACAACCAGGAAAATGTGTGACGTAAATTATTATATCTGCGAAACAAAAGTGAAAAATATATACTTGAATACAAACAGACTTACTCCGGAACAGACATATCATGGGTTTTACCGGTCACATGATGTAGGTACAAACAACTTGTACTGCTACAATGTTCAAATCGTGCAACTTGAACAATGAAAATTAGTGTTCTGCAACATTTGTTTTCAATAGGACAGCTGACCTACCATATTTGTACCTAAACAAATTGAAAAACAATTCAGACCAATTTCCTGATAAGGACTATTCTACAACCGAACCAAGACAAGAAAATAGGTAGAACCGATGGATGTATCACCCAGCAGTTTTCAATTTGCAGTTCCATTAGTAGTTTATGCTCCAGATAAAAGATCTAAGTATAAAATTACAAAGGGCAATAACTCTAATTTTATTGATGACAGAGTTCTTGCATTCTGCACTTCGTCTCATTGCCCTCTATCATTGTGTGAAGTTTCATTGCAGTCCCATTAGTAGTTTTGAAGATACGCTCCTGACAAAAATTCTAAGTATAACATTACAAAGGGAAATAACTCTAATTTGAACGATGACAGAGTTACAGTTCTTGCACTCTGCACTTCCACTTATTGCCCTCTATCATTGTGTGAAGTTTCATTGCAGTCCCGTCAGTAGTTTTTGAAGATATGCTCCGGACAAACATTGTAAGTATAAAATTACAAAGGTCAATCAATAACTCTAATTTGAATGAAGACAGAGTTACGGTTCTTGCACTCTGCACTTCCTCTCATTGCCCTGTATCATTGTGTGAAGTTTCATTGCAGTCCCATCAGTAGTTTTGAAGATATGCTCAGGACAAAAATTCTAAGTATAAAATTACAAAGGGCAATAACTCTAATTTGAACAAGACAGAGTTACGGTTCTTGCACTCCGCACATCCTTTCATTGCCTTCTATCATTGTGTAATGTTTCATTGCAATCCCATCATTATTTTTGAAGATATGCTCCAGACAAGAAATTATGACGGACACATGGACACCTAAGTATAACATTACAAAGGGCAATTACTCTAATTTGAATGATGACAGAGCTACGGTTCTTGTACTCTGCACTTTCTCTCATTGCCCTCTATCATTGTGTGAAGTTTCAGTGCAGTCCCATCAGTAGTTTTGAAGATATGCTCCGGACAAATATTCTACGGTAAGTATAAAATTACAAAGGGCAATAACTCTAATTTGAACGATGACAGAGTTACGGTTCTTGCACTCTGCACTTCAGTCCCATCAGTAGTTTGAAGATATGCTCCGGACAAGATAGTGTGACGGACACACGGACGGACGGATAGACGGACAAAGCGGCAAGTATATGTTCGCCTTTAGGGGAGCATAAAAAGAACATAAAGTGTTTGATAAAAACTATTTAGCAACTAATTGACATGTCGCCAGTACTTAGATATCTCCGTCCTATTGTTGATGTCGGAGTATATTGACAATAGTTTATATAACAGTTGCACGTGCTTTATACACATGCTGTTGTTTGTCGGAGGTATCGATCTGGTTTGATTGGTTGAAATGGATAAATGATTGACAACTGGCGACATGTTAATTATTATCAGTGCAGATTAATCGGTCAATACTTCTATTTATAGCTATTTTCTAGTTATATTTATTTAGTTTAACACGACAATCTTGGTATTTTTAAAATTTGTGGCATCCTGTTAGTTTTTCTACATTTAATACTTGTATTTGTTCAATCATTAATTTTAATTATAAGAATAGTATAAAGCAAATTGTTTTTGCATATTTCTAACTGTTAATTATATTGCGCCAATAATACATTATGGCGCAATAATACATTTAAATATATGTAGTATAACAAAGAAAAATGGAAATCTCAACATTTCATGTATGCAAGCAGGTTTCACGTTAAAATGATGCTGGATTAATAAATTGAGACGCTAATTTTAATGCTTGATATAAACTTCCAGATTGCCATGTGTCCCTTCAAAGGTATTCAATTAAGAAAGTAATGAAGATGATAGATAATGAAGAAGTTGAACACGTACGGCTGTTTTTTCAGCGTAAACTTCTGTAATGCTGGTAAATCAGAAAACCCGGGCCATATTGTATCGTTGGGGGTCCCAAACATGTCTACGATAATCTCGATCTGATGGATCTCTGTTCTACCTGGCAGTAAAGGTTTGTGTGCCAGTAATTCTCCCAGAATGCAGCCCGCGGACCTGTGTATACAAAATGAATGTGTTTTTATTACATTTCTATGGTGAAAATTCATAGTCACTGATAACTCAGAACACAAAAATAACTACCTTCAAGTTGTGTCATGACATCAATAAAGTGTTGTTTAAAAGTAATAAATAGATTATTTAAGTGCTGCATTCAATTAGAAGAAAATACTTCACTTCATGGTAGGTGTTTTTTTCACTCAATGCATTGGGTGCGTTCAGGGTTAATTAAAAGCACTCTCGGTAACCATCGGTCACCGTCGTTAGCCGTTGGTTCATCGATAGGTAGAACGTTGGTAACCAATCTTCCCACGACTATACACCTGAGGTAGTATCGGTGGCCTCATTGGTAGCAAAAGTTACCATCGGTGGCCATTGGTAACCCAAATTAAACAACGTGGTTGCTGATGGGAGACCCTGAATGCATCCACTGACTCGTTCATGTAAAAAAAAAGCACACGTCTACCATCTCAAGAATGATTTCCTTATAATTAAAGCCAGCAGTTAACTGATCTCTATGCCATGATTGGTATTATCCATGCAGGGGATGAAATATGTGATCTAGATGAGTGTTTAGACACAATACGACATGGACTAAATTCTAGTCCAAACTAGTCAACATGCAGGCATTACACCTTTATACAGATGACTAGCCTGTGTTTAAAAAATGCACTCATTTTGCATAATACCAAAATGACATAAATGCAGGTACTTTAAAACGTGATATGGCACATTTATATAGCAGAATGAAGTCCTAGATTTTGATCGGATAAATGTACAGGTCACTTCCTCCTAGACTAGCTGGGATGATTTTCAGGCCTCAGCTTTTGTAGTAAACAAGATAGTTACCCTCATTCCTCGACAAGTGGGTCAGTCACGAGTCACCCCAGGCCCTGATGCTTTGGTCATCAAGAGACAAAATTGTAAATATTAATTTATTTATTTGACATGACCCGGCACTTGGCCAACCTAAGAGTCATGCATGTGTATCACATGGGAACTATTAGTATATATGATCACTTTCGTAACTGGCAGTCCGTACTTGTACACTTCCCAGTGACAGTACTTGTACTTGCTGGTTAATATTCTGACCGATATCTTGACTAATTACATAAATCACCATATTTTACCTTGTATAGTACACAGTTTTTTTTACCTGTTTTCAGTTTCCGAAAGGGGGGTGCATATTATACAAGGAAACAATAAACTAAAAAAATTCTTGCATTTCAGATGCAGAAAGTCGGTGTCAGAACGGGAGAATTGTGAAGACCGATAAATAATACTTACTTTTTCATGACTTACTCACTTTAAACAAGTAATTTATGACTTAATTCGACTTATAAATGAATAAAGAAGTGTATTATAAAATTATTTGCATATTTGTTGCAAAATTTCAATAAATGAACTTTTCTTCCTTTGTTTTGCTTTTATCCGCTATTCTATAAATTGCTTATAATTTCACACGTTTTGCAATTTGCAGAAGCTGCTACAGTACAGACACACTTTTAAACACTGGTAGAGTGGGTTATTCTATTCCTATAATCCTTTGAAGTTGACGCAAGTAAGCGACACTCTTGATATTTTTGAGGATGGGTTTGTCTCTTGATTTAAACGACAGTGACGCAGCAAAAATGTAAGTCTCTGACAGATAATGGAATGGACCACTCTCACTCAATAGCGACGACATTTTTTTACCCAAGTTTGACCTCTAAGAAGGGGGTGCGCTCTATACATGGGTTTGGTGCGCAATATACATGGGTGCGCATTATACCCGGTAAAATACGGTACTCCTAACTCCGCTGGCTGGTTTATGGCACTCGGAGACGTTGGTTATGTTGCCCATCTAGTCACATGACTTTAGACGACAATAATGCTACCATCGAGAATGATTTGTGTTCGGGGTATTGACATTAATTAGGAGTATGTCAAAAAGACAGTCATCGTATCCTTTTATCTTCTTCATTCATTCTATTAAAGGGACACATGGCAATCTTGATTTTCTAAAAACTCGCGGCGTCCCGTTAGTTTTTCAACATAAATTGCAACTGTTCAATCATTAATGTTAATTATAAGAATTGTATTAAGCCATTTGTTTTTGCATATTATTTATTTTTGATATTATTGCACCAATAATATATAAAAACTTATAGTATAATAAGACGAAATAGTGAATACTTAAAATTTAATTCATTTAAATGTAACCAGGGTAAAAGTAACAAGAGGTCAATGACCTTGAAGCTATACTGATTGATTTTGATTTCAGGAAGTAGTCGCTACAAAATACAAATTTTGCTAGGATCAATAAGACATCAAGAGCAACATTCGTGTGAAGTTTCATGAAAATCCGTCAAGTAGTTTCAGAGGAGTAATCGCTACAAGTTTTCTATATATTACTCTATGTAAACAAAGATGGCCACTGGCAGCCAGTTTACCGTCGAATCAAAATAAAGTTTGACTCGGATAACCATCATGTCATGCTGATCATTTTAGAGAAAAGTCCCATATCAATATCACTTATAGTTTACAAGAGGTAGTCGCTACAAACTTATTTTTAAAAATCTATTTTTAGCCGTGGCGGCCATCTTGAATTTCCGGCCGACCTGAATTTTGCTAGGATCAATTAGACATCAAGAGCAACATTCCTGTAAAGTTTCATGAAAATCCATAAAGTAGTTTCAGAAGAGTAGTCGCTACAAGTTTTTCATTATATAACTCTATGTAAACAATGAATGTTGTAACGGCTCATCAACACAGTGTACGGTTATTTAGAGCCGCCCCAGAGAGAGGGAACGATACATAGGAATCCGGGAAATCTGCCCTACTCTTATTATCGAATAGATTCCTATGGTTCTTTTACGTGCTCGGAGGATTAGACCGATACACGGGACCGCCCCGGTTTACGTCCCCATCCGACGGACGAGGCTGAGGGAAAGTGTCTTGCCAAGAACACACCGAGGAACTCAGTGGCACCAAGGAGGATTGAAACCCTGGGCCTCGGTTACAAATCCGCCGCGCTACCGACTGCGCACGCCATCCCTCTCTATGTAAACAAAGATGCCGCTGGCAGCATGTTTAACGTCGAATCAAAACGATTTCGACAAGGGACCAACATCATGTCAAGCTGATCATTTTAGAAAAAGGTCCCCATATCAATATCACTTAGAGTTTTCAAGAAGTAGTCGCTACAAACTTGTTTTTAAAACCTATTTTTAGGATTTGGTGGCGCATCTTGGATTCACATCAACATGAATTTTTGCTAGGATCAACTAGGACTTCGATGGGACAACATGTTCTCTGTAAAGTTTCATGAAAATCCATTCAGTAGTATTCAGAGGAGTAGTCCGCTACAAAAAAAAGTTTACGGACAGACGGACGGACAGACAGACGGACAGACGACGGAAGCCGCACCACGGCATAAGCTCTGCTGATCTCTGAATCAGTCGAGCTAAAAATGATACTGGATATATAAATCGAGAGACCCGTTTCAACACTCAGAGATTACCGTATGTCCTTTAATGCCCAATTATTTTCATTGTCTTTCAACCACGAAAAATAGAAAAACACAATATTGAACTGAAAAATGTAAATGCAAGTCAATATACTATCTCCGGAATATGCATCTCATGGGTTTTCTGGTCGCAATGATGTAGGTACAAACAACCATTACTGGTTATTAATTTTTCAGCAAGACGGACAACTCTAACAATAAAAGTGTTCCCCAAATAGGAGTTGTCATTGAAAATTGTTGACCTACCATGTTTATAACTATATGAAAAACCACCTTACGATCAGGATATTATCTATTACTTGAACTAATGTTATAATTGGTTTTGAGATTGAGACGGTACCACATGTCCACCTCTATGACTGTTACCTTGGCACCCAGCAATAGCTCAGGAGCTCTGTACCTGTTAAAATATACAATTCTCTAGATATAAATACTATAAGGAAACCAGGCCCACATTTGGTTGAGTCAGGTCAAGAGACACAGCTTACCTGTTAAATTTGATGTGAAATGGGACATTGCACATTTTAAGGGCTATCAGAATTGGGTTGCTATGTGAACCAATGGGGACCAGGAACCAGAGCTTGATCAGGATTGGGATGCGATGCCAGGGATATTACAAAAGCTTTGAATAGTCGAGCTAAAAAAGGTGAGCCATTTTTAAGTTCATCAATACAAGGATTGTTTTAAATACTTTTATAATGCAATTATTAGATGAAATATTACACACAGTGACATAATTATATGTTTTCAAGTCAAAAAGATTCCATGATGTCATTCTCTGTGTATGTTCCGATGAAGTAAATTAAATGTTACTCACCATAAAGTGACAACCATAGGAGTCATTGGTCTCAGGGAAACTCGTAGCTTCCTTGCAGGCCAAAATCAGCTGTAATAATTACCAACAGGAGTTGAATTATAGAACTGCGATCTTCCTATATACACCAATGTTTAGCTTAAACTGTATTTATTTTATACACTGATTAACTGTATTTATTTTTACACTGATTAATTTGTATTTATTTTTACACGATTATGTAACAAGGCATGTACACATCTCTCTTTATGCCAGCGTTCTCGTGGCCGAATGGTTAACGACACTGCGTAAACCTTCGCCTCTCACCGCTGCGGCTTAGAATCCCACTGGAGCTCGACTTGTGAGGACGTGTCGATTCTTACAGATGGTGGCGGTTCTACCCAAGAAAAGTGGGTGGTCTGCCTCCACACAAAAAATCGACCATCATGTATAACCTTACATGTGTTGAAAATGACGTAAACACCATACAAAAAAAACTCTTTATGCCATGAATAGCTACAGTAACTTTATTTTTTATATGAAAGGTAACCAATAGTTCTAGGGAAAACTACTTTTACAACCTAATGGGTTAAATGGCTTTTTTGAGATTTTTTTGGCAAGCCTTAGGGTTATTGTTAAAGTAGCTATTCTGTCAACAACAGCCAACTTTACAACGTATGTACTCCGAACCAACTGACGACAAGGTATATATGCATGCATCTTACAGTATTTATTTTGAGAAACTAAAACTCCATAGACACAATAATAAACGGCTTTACAGCCAGGCCAAACCCCAAGAAAGGAGCGTCGAATGAAGAATTACCAACTCATAATTTTACGTATATTCCTTCATGGGTATTTCAAGAACCCTTGAAATAACCTAAACTTTTAATCAGCACATTTACGTAATTATATGACCTGAACACCTGGATATAGTTTTGATAATCAGTTTTGTAGTTTTGCCGTTATTTGGCGGGTATATTTCTTAAGGTAGATGCAGTCACATTGAACTTAAGAATATGAACACGGCTGCCTAAAAGCCCAATTTATTAGATTAGTCCACAAGTACGGTCGGAACATGTTGACAATATAGAAGTAAACAAACAACATGGTTACACGTTTTATCACACATGTCTGTACACAGCTAATGTTTGGATTATAAGACAAATATGATATGCGAGAATACAAAGTACTTTAGAATTACTCGGAGAAGCATTATGCTTATCTATCATAAAATTTGTCAACGTTACATTAGGCCATAAAACACCTTTTTAATATTTTAGTTAAAAAAAAAAGAATAAAAATGCATACCAATTTTCAAGCATCCTTTATCTGTCATCAATAAATTTGAAACTTTCAAATCTCTGCAACGAATGAAAACATTCATTTTATATCAAGAGTAATATAAAATTAAAATCCAAAAATCTTCTAGTAACACATTCAGTGCATGACAATGATGCAGGACGAGTAGAAATTCAGATAAAGTCTTCAACAATTTATCAATTTGACCATTCAAATATTACTTAGGACGAGTCACTCAGAAACAAATTTTCTTGCCCTGCCATTGGACAGATTTTTACAATTGTTATTCAGATATTATTGTTAAAGCCTAGATTTAAAATTAAATCTGTTCAAATGAAGACCCTGGTGTAAAATGATATAGCTTCGTAGGAAAGAGTGTTGGTACAGTATGCCAGACACCCTGGGTACAGGTATATGGTGACACAGTATGCCAGACACCCCGGGTACAGGTATATGGTGACACAGTATGCCAGACACCCTGGGTACAGGTATATGGTGACACAGTATACGAGACACCTCGAGTACTGGTATATGGTGACACAGTATGCCAGACACCCCTAGTACTGGTATATGGTGACACACTGGTATATGGTGACACAGTATGCCAGACACCCCGGGTACAGGTATATGGTGACACAGTATGCCAGACACCCAGGGTACAGGTATATGGTGACACAGTATGCCAGACACCCCTAGTACTGGTATATGGTGACACACTGGTATATGGTGACACAGTATGCCAGACACCCCCGGTACAGGTATATGGTGACACAGTATGCCAGACACCCCGGGTACAGGTATATGGTGACACAGTATGCCAGACACCCGGGTACAGGTTTATGGTGACACAGTATGCCAGACACCCCGAGTACTGGTATATGGTGACACACTGGTATATGGTGACACAGTATGCCAGACACCCCGGGTACAGGTATATGGTGACATTATTATCAACTGTCAATAGTATCCTGTATCACGATAGCTCTGTGGCAAGAGCCAGACACCCTGGATTACAATGGAACTATGCATCTCAGTAGCTCAGCGAAAGAGCCAGAGAAAAGAGATTACAGTCTTGGTGAAGGCGCAACTTTTTTACCAACTGCTCAAATTATATTGATTCAATGTCTTCGGTTTCAGATTACATTAAATAACAAGAGCTGTCGGAGAACAGCGCAAGTGTGGAGGGGGTGGGTGTGGGGGCGGTGTGTGGGGGTGGGGGTGGGGGGAGGGAAGGGAGCCCATGCACCAATGGGGGGGGGGGGGGGGGGGGGGAGGGAGCCCATGCACCAATATGGGTGAAGTATGAATAAGATGCATAATGGTATAAGAAATCCCAAACCAAAATTATAGATATATACATACTTACATGCAAACCTAGATCTGCCTTTATTGCACATTTTATGGGCCATCACAATTTGGGTTCCATGGGAGCCCAGAATTTGCAGAAGACAAAATTACTTATCCAACCCTTTACAACATACTATAAGGAAACCAATTCCAAAATTTAGTTCAGCTAGGACAAGAAATGTAAGAGATATAGACCTGTAAACACAGCTTACACGCAAAATTTGATGTGAAACAGACACATTTTAAGGGCTATCAGAATTTGGGTTCCATGGGAGCCCAGGGGTTACAGGAACCAAAATTACTTAAGCAGCCCTCAAAAAGGAAGCTAATGGCCAAATTTGGTTGTGCTAAGCTAAGAATTGTAAGAGATATAGACTTGTAAAAACAGCTTACACGCAAAATTTGATGTGAAATGGGATACATTTTATGGGCTATCAGAATTTGGGTTCCATGGGAGCCCATGGGTTACAAGAACCAAAATTGCTTATGCAGCCCTTAAGATAATGCTTTAAGGAAGCCCATGGCCAAATTTGGTTGTGCTAGGATAAGAAATGTAAGAGATATAGACTTGTAAACACAGCTTACACGCAAACCTTGATGTGGGACGCAGACGTCGACCCCGGGGTGATTACATAAGCTCTCTTATTCTTCAAATAGTCGAGCTAACAAAGATGAAGAGGTGATACAATTTGACTTACCTATGTATTATAAAGTTTTCATGAAGAAATCTTAAACCTTTAAATAGTTGCTGCATTATACATTTAACCTGAAAAAAACAAATGAAGAAAAACATATTTATTCAATGAAAGCTATTTTATAGTATAGTATGAAATATATAGGACATTCAGAATGGACCCTAAGGGTACATCAGGTTTTTCATGGAGGTCCTGGGGTCCAATGTAAAACTGAAAATAATGAAATGTTCTTTTCTATTAAAAGGGCCAAAATGTAAAGAATGGGCCTTAAATGACCCCTTATATACAAGGAAACTGCACAGTAATATGTGCTATCCTAGGTTATGCTCCGCGGATAATTTAAACCAGCTATCCCGCCAACAACAGCCAAATTTTACAACAGATGTACACCATTTCTAAACCTACTGATGACGAGGTATATATATAACTTACATATTTTGAAAATCCAAACTCTGTAGACACAATATAAATGGCTGTAACCAGCCAGGCCAAACCCCAAAACTGGAGTGTCGAATTAAGAGTTACCAACTCATAATTCATTTTACGCAAATCCAATCAGGGGGATTTTAATAACTCATGAATGAACCTATACTTTTTTATCGGCACAAATACATTATTATATGACCTGAACATCTGGATAGAGTTTTGATAAGCAGGTTTGTAACATAATTTTTCTGTTATTTGGCTATTTTTTTATATTTTTATATTTATATTTTTCTAGAAAAGGCCAGATGAACACCCTACATTAAAACAGACAATATTGGTTGTCTTTTCGCATATTGTTTGTCTTTTCTCTGTTTTTCTATTTTTATCTGTTTACTCTTATCTTTTTTTTCTACCTTGTTCTATTATTCTCTATTTGTTCCTCTTATTTCACAGAATTTATTTCTTGGAGGAGAATAGAACTGTTAAACACAGTTTTGTTGCATAAACAGTTTATTGAAGCGAAAATGGGGTTGGCTGGGGTATGAAATAAAAACCTTAATTTTGGCTTAAAATGTCTGCATATTGTAAAATTAAAACATTTAATAGGTAATTTTAAACAGGTTATCGCATATTTTCAGTATAACATTTTTTTAAACGTGTTTTATTGTCTAATTTTCCGTTATAAAATCCTGCTAACATAAGCTTTCCCATCGCTTAATGGAATTAAGGTGGGTCAACGTAATGGGTTTTGGTAACTATATAAATGTATATTATTAATTTTTTCTCAGTTATTCTACCATGTTTAAATATATTATTGGTGCAATATAACCAACAATTAGTTATATGTAAAAATAATTGCCTTCAAATATTTAAATAGTTATTAATAATGATTTGAAAATGTGCAAATTATTTAAACAAAAATAATATAAAAATTATACATGTACACTCGGTACATTTAAAAACGCAATATTTTGGATTTTCGAATAATATTAGGCTGTTTTATTGTTCAAGGAGATTGTATTTGATGTTAGTACACAAGTCTCTTTGTCCCAAAGGTTAACAATAAACTGTTCCATAAGATTTACTCCACTTCTTTCAGTTAAAACAGATTTTGCACAAGGTATTTAACATCTCTAGAAATTCAAAAAATACCAAGTGTTCCATTTTCAAATGTACTGAGTAGATATCTAACGAGACGCTGCAAGTTTTAAAGCTGCAGTATGTTTATTTGCAACTTTTAATGGAGACTTTGTGTCAAGTATTAGTGTATAATAGTATGGCCAAATTAAATGGTATTAAATTAGCCCATGTTCCCAGGCATTAATTGAAACATCAAAGTCAAAACTAACTCTTTGCTAAAAGTAGTGCAAACTTTTTAACTTTTGTTTTAAACCAGTTGGCCCAGCACACTATCTGTGTTATGCTGTGGCACAATGTTCAGAGGATACAGATAGTATAGTACCTCAGTTTACACATCAGGTATTGACACTAGTTATTTGCCGTAGTTTGTTGTATTTTAATTATAATTGTTAAGATTCCCAATCTTTTTCAACTTCTTCATTTTGCATTTTAACCCTTAACCTGCTAAGCACGACTATAATAGCCTTTGCATCCATTGTAAACCAAGATCAGGGTTTACAATGTCTGGCTGCTGATCAGTCATTTTCCACGAAACACCCCTTGTCACATAAATGGAATGGTCTTAATTGAAAGGAAGAACAGTCCATTATATATATGAGGAGGGTTAAGGGTTAATTAGCATACTCTGCCTCTAAAAAATTCAGATTGCTGTGTGTCCCAACTAAATGTGAGGTTACCTGTGCTTCAGAGAATGGAGTTGGCATGTTGTCTAACAATGATGCGAGGTCCTGTTCACAGTACTCCATCACCAGAAATATGCTGAAACATACATACACAAATAAATCAATTATGTGAGAGAGCCATTATAAACTTATTAAGAGTGCTTACAAGGTATGTGAGAGCTCTTATAAACTTTCTCTTTATATTAATTATTTGAGCTATATCTGCGCTATGTGTCTTCATGGGTCCAGGTAAGAAACTGGAGGTGTAACTGTTTTGATCAGCACCAAGGCTCAACAGAGTGATACGGTGGGGTGGAAATGAATACCCATTACTGATTCGTTTTTTCTTACATATTACCCATGACATGTTGTGAAAATGTGGAGTAAGAATTTTTTTTTCTGAAATTTAGTAAATTCACATTTAGGCTCATCCCGACTGTGCTTGATTTTTACATCAACCCAATAGTGAGACAGGATTTGCCAACACCTGTGTAAAACCTAACTGGGGGTGCAAACACTATTTCACTTAAATAGTGAGACAACAGTATTCATCGTTTCTAGATACACAAGCAATTAGGCCATCCTTAAATTAATAAATAGTTTGTCTGCTGTTTCCCGGCACAACATTTTATAAGTGGGTGGGTAGGTAGGTGTTTTTATTTTAATTTCATTGTTGGAAGACTGTTTAAATAAAACATTATGAAATTAAAGAAAACTATACTTAAAATAATAACAACAAGAGCTGTCAGAGGACAGCGTAGCTCGACTATTTCGAATTTTTAGAGAACAAGAAATGATACACGGCATACCATCAGAAAAAAAAGAGTGAAAACAAAGGGGCGAGCAGGACGTGTCAAGAAGTTTCATTCAATCAAGGGCCACAATTTTTCTGTGATGACACGGAGGTAATTTCATGATAACCCTTTCAAAGGGTATATAATGGAAATTTTATAAGTTGAAAATTTGAAGAAAATATTTTATTTTTAAAAGTATATGTAAATGCATTTGACCTTTAACCCCTTTGTGACCTTGACCTTTCATCCAATGATCTTGAACTCAATAGATACGATCACCATCCCATTTATAATAAAGTATGTATGTCTGATGTTGATTGGATAAAAATGTTGAAGTTATTTACATGTTAAAGGGACACTGTCCGTAACTTTTAGCTTATAAAACACACAATAATTATGTTCGCAAACATTACACACTAAACATTATTGAATATTTACTAATTAAAAGCAAGTGTGTTTGATGGAATTCGATCGCGGTCCAAAAAAGAAGTAAATCCGCTTCGTGCGTTTGAACTCGCAGCCCAAACTAAAATTACACTCGCAGTAATAATAGTGTGCGTGAGGATAAAGTGGTCGACAACGCTCCCGACTGAGCTAAGTGGGCTATACATATTGCACAATACATACTATGGTAAAAACCTAATGCGCTAATGGCAGTCACGTGATCGCAGAAAAGGTAAATATTGTGGGTCCCACTTTATTTACATATAATAATTAAAACTTCTTTTTTTTCAAACTCACGAATGTATTCCTACATACTTCTTAGGGTCTGTCCTCATGTTTTCATGTATACATTTCACTGAATAAAAGTCAGACAGTTATTTGGTTATGCTCAATATATGCTTACTTACGGACAGTGTCCCTTAAAGAAATGCGGACGTAAACATTAACCTGATGCTAAGAGCCTATCAACACATAAATGCAATTTGTGACCACGAACTTTGACCTATAGACCCCATAAGATCCTTCGAACAGTCGAGCTAAAAATATCAAATTATTTGTAAAGTTTGACCCAGGAGCTAGGTCCACAAAGGTGGGGAAGAAGCCTAGGGTCTATGCTGGTTGGATGGTTGTATCCATCAGTTAATGCCCAGTAAGTGTATATATGGTTATATGTTAGGGATCTCAACGGTTTACAAGTAAGTGTATATATGGATATAGGGTGCGGATCTCAATGGTTTCCAAGTTATGACCGAAAGGGCTATGTCCCCAGGGGTGTGGAAGGAGCCTGGGGTCTATGCTGGTTGGGTGGTTATATCTATCTGTTCATGCCCAGTAAGCGTATATTTGGTTATAGGGTGGGGATCTCAATGGTTTCCCAAGTCATGACCGAGGGGCTATGTCCCCAGGGGCAGGGAAGCAACCTGGTGTCTATGCTGGTTGGATGGTTGTATCTGTCTGTTCATGTCCAGTAAGTGTATAATATGTGGTTATAAGGTGGGATCTCAACGGTTACTAAGTTATGACTCAGGGGACCCACCAGCACCCTCATGTTTCACCTCTTGTGACCCCCGGGGCGAGTCCAATTCTGAACCCAGGGTCACTATTTGAGCAAAATTAGTAGAGGACTACTAGACGATGCTACATACAAAATATCTAAGTTGCAGCCCTTTTTGTTTCGGAGAAGAAAATTTTGAAGTGTTTTTCCTATATACTTCTATGTAAAAATGACATTTTTTTCCAATTCATGGGCCATAAATTTGTCAAAATGAATGGAAGAGTTATGGGGATTGTTGGATAAGGTACAGAATTTGATGTGAAACATTAGTTTAAAATTTTAATGCAATAACTTGAGTAGTTTTGAAGTTATAAATCTATTGCATAAAAACTTTAAGGTAAAGACAATCAAAGGGCCATAACTTTTTCAAAATGAAAGGAAGGGTTATGGGGATTGTTGGATAAGGTGCAGAATTTGATGGGACACATTAGTGTAAAGTTTTAATGCAATAGCTTGAGTAGTTTTAAAGTTATAAATCTATTCCACAAAAACTTTAAGGTAAAGACCTGACAATCAAAGGGCCATAACTTTGTCAAAATGAAAGAAAGAGTTATGGGGATTGTTGGATAAGGTGCAGAATTTGATGGGAAACATTAGTATAAAATTTTAATGCAATAGCTTCAGTAGTATTAAAGTTATAAATCTATTGCACAAAAATTTTAAGGTGAAGCTGGAGACGCCGACGCCGTGGTGAGTAGGATAGCTCTCACTATTCTTCGAATAGTTGAGCTAAAAACAAATGTTGATCTAGAATTGCTATAAAAAGTTTTGGATAGGGCCCTTCCAGGGATACAGCAAACCAACATTTTTATGGTTGACCTTAAGTAGGACATGAAAGCTGTTGTACAGACCTATCTAGACTTTTGCCGACTACGACCTCCTTCAGCTGTACAATGTTGTCGTGACGAAGGTTCAGTAGAATGTTGATCTCCCGTAGTCCACTTATATGGATTCCTGGGAAACAGAAGTAGTGATGGGCAATCCATTAACAATTATAATCAATCATCGGTTACAATTGGTTGAATGTAACCATTCAATCATCGGTTATAATTGGTTGAATGTAACCATTCAATCATCTTACAATTGGTTGAATGTAGCCATTCAATCATCGGTTACAATTGGTTGAATGTAACCATTCAATCATCGGTTACAATTGGTTGAATGTAACCATTCAATCATCGGTTACAATTGGTTGAATGTAACCATTCAATCATCGGTTACAATTGGTTGAATGTAACCATTCAATCATCGGTTATAATTGGTTGAATGTAACCATTCAATCATCGGTTACAATCTGGTTGAATGTAACCATTCAATCATCGGTTACAATTGGTTGAATGTAACCATTCAATCATCGGTTATAATTGGTTGAATGTAACCATTCAATCATCGGTTATAATTGGTTAATCAATAAAAAGTGTAACATGGGCATGTTAACCCATGTTTCTCAGGGCTTAAACATTTGAATAATTTCTGTTTTTGTGAGTATTCTATCCCGTCTTTTTTATTATACATTGTTATTTCATTTTAATCAGCAAAATAAAAATGTTAATTGATATAAATGTGTTTATTTCTGTATTTGCTCATTTTCACAAGTGTATTAAATTTTCCTAACTGCTGTCAACTAGATATTCATGTTTTATTCTATTTTTAACATTAATCAAAGTGGATTTTTACGTTACCGATGATCGATTATGTAGACTTTCATAATCGTTCATCATAATCGAATGTTTAAGGAGCCAATGATCGATTACAAGCGATTCATCGGTACATTCATAATCCGAAGGAGTATAAACCAAGACATTATGATATAAGTTGATACGGAAAATTGTGTTTTTTTTTCATAAAAAAATATTGCCGTTTTGGTTTATATATATATATATAATACAGGTGTATTTGTATTGCTTTATCTTAACAGTGTGCATTTGTGTTGCTTTATCTATTAACCCTTAACCCCCTACATATATATATAATGGACTGTTCTTTCTTTGAATTAAGACCATTCCATGTATGTGACAAAGGGGTGTTTTGCGGAAAATGACTGATCAGCAGTGGCTAGTAAATTGGAAATCAATTATGGCAGTAACATTTACTTTATGCTTACCCATAAGTTCAGCAATAATCCAAATTCATACTATGTATAATGTATACAAAACCAAACTAGCTCAAAACCATGTGCTGACCTCCCTCTGATTTAACATAAAAAGTAAACAGGTTAGAAGTCTACATAACTAAACACATTACCATTTCTTTCTCTCTCTGACTTCGTCAATTTCATTTTCTTCAATGCAACTGTGTTACCATATCTTGTATCTCTTGCTTTGTCTAAAACAAACAAATACAACTAAAGAAGTATCAGAGAAAATCTGTTATCTTGCACAATCCACATATAAACAGCATTTTTCACCTTGAGTGAGGATCACGTATAAGAAAAAGTTAATGTTGCTATGTTGGTAGTACATGTAGTATTTGTTTCATACATGTAGATTAGATATTAGGTGTTTATACATTTAGTGGAGGACGATTCACCAGAAACATGTTCTCCGGAATTTCAATCAGTAACAAACACAGATATAGCCTCGGTCACCCGGCCGGCTTCTGATTTCCTTGTTACACTATGCTACAAGGGCCTGGGGAAAATAGGACGTTAGAAATCGCTCGAACGTTTTGGGCGATTTTGGCGAGATTTTTAGAGATTCAGCGAGACTTTCAAAAAACATATTTTTAAGTTAATTTAATAATAATTTCTTATTTTTAACTTATGAGAAGAAGTATGTGACGTTAAAAAGTTTAACTGATGCATTAACAATTGATGTTGTACATTTATTTACAACATGACGTCACGCAAACTTCGACTTTATGCGCGTGAAAAAACGCGCGAATAAATTATGCTAATTGCCAGTGGGCGCTTTAATTGGCCTAATTTGCCCAAACCGATATCTGCAAGTAAGACATATGCATGATACGGTCTAGCTGGCCGAGACTAACACAGATAATGCTCATTATGATAAAGGGATTAAACTGATAAATTGTCAAGCATCAATGATCACTCATCATGGCGAACAAACGAGTGGAATTTGCGTTCCCTGTAGGTCAAAGTACATGTCACGGTTCATAGATATCTAACAGGTAGATTGATGTTGCACTGTCCGGCCGGTTAGCTCAGTCGGTAGAGCATCGGAACGGTAGTACGAAGATCTCGGGTTCGAGCCCCGGTCTGGCTGCACATTTTTCTAGCCCTGTGATATACATATAAACACTGAACTGATATAAATAATAGTCAATATCCACTTACACACAACGCCATACGTGCCTTCACCAATTCTGTTTTGCTTTTGGAATTCTGTTACAGACCTGCATCTGCCATACTGAAATAAATGTACAACATATCCAGAATGCAACACAAACATAACCAGAATGCAACAGAAAACTTAAATTAGACCTAAGTGTTTGCATGCATTTCAAAAAAATCTTAAAAGTAAGGAAATAAATCGGGCAATACGTTTCATTATGTCATTAACAAACCTGTTTTTGTTGTTTGCTGGAATTACCATGGTTACTTTTGAATGGTTTCATTTTGCAGAAGACAGAACAACTGCATTTATTTCAAGCAATGAAACATTCACAAATATTCATCAAGACAAGAATTGTCTCAATCAAAGATCAGTAAGTATTTTAAGAAAAAGTTTCTCAAAGGCGGTTGTTTTTCTGTGTATTTAATTTTGACTTAGCAACACATGACAGTCGTCCAGTGGCTCCCGTCATCTGGTGCTGATGAAATGTGATTTCAGCCCAGTGCTCTGACTGTCAAAGTGAAGAAATTCAATCAAGAATGATTATAATTTGTAGAGTTGACTTTGTATTTGCATCCAATGGATGAGGCTAGGGGTCCTCTCCTCACCAGTAAACCAAAGGTCCTCATCTCACCAGTCTCTCAGATGCACATGACTATAAACATAATTAGGTCCTGTCTCAGTGTGACCTCTGTTAATTGTTACTTGCCCATCAACCATCTAATTTCTCTTAGTCGCTTTCATACAAAGCATAGCATTGGCAGGCCTGCAAAAACTTTTTAACACAAAATCCTGAGATTTTTAAAATTTAAGATTTAAAATGCGCAAAGAACATTTTAAATGGAAATTTGGAGCCCGCGACTTGATTTCCACACTATTTTTTTAAAGCGGAAATTTAATTATTTATGCACTTTATACAAGTTGATGCATTGTTTTGATATATATAGTTATAGAAAATAATAAATTAGCATAGTAATTTGATTAGAAAGACTTGGTTTTCTAACACAACTGGTTTTTTTTATGAAAGTGCATAAATACTTTTCTACACAGATGCATACTAAATGTAAATACAAAGTCAACTCTACAAATTATAATCATCGTACACAGTAGCAGCTGTGATACCACACACAAGGAGTTGCTTGTTCTTCACACTTGCGGTTTCAGTTAGGTTGACCAATTAAAGAAAATCACATATATTGCTGCATTACGCATGTCGTTGTGCCATTGAAGAAACTAATTATGTCCTTAGGTGTTAATTGTATATTCAGTTAGTGCATTACACGGATGACCCACACTGATTCGATAGATGTATAGATTCCTCTGACTAGGGAGCGTTACAGGACCAATTCATGAAATAGCTGATAAACTGTGAAGGTATAGCTGTTAAACATTTTGTTTTGATGGAAAATCCGGAGATTGTACACTTAAATCCGGAGAGTGACTGAAAAATCCGGAGATTTGGCAGGCCTGCATTGCATTTAATTGTGTAATAAACATCTTTTAAATATGGCTTATATGGTCGAAAACCTACTAATCATCAACAGGGATAACAATGTATATTAAAAAACCCAGGACATAGATTTCCCAGAATCAACCCCAGGCCACTAAAAGAGATAAGAACAAGCCACGACTGTTGTATGGTCTGCGGCTGAACTTGAGAGTTTCCTATATAAGCTTGTGTGTTATGTGCTTTACTAACCCTGCTGTTTCCTTCAGGTATGTCCATCCACTTCCCAGTAAGAAAGGAGAGAAACACCGGCCGGTTTTCAGAAGGATGACCATCTGCATCACCTTGGGAGCCTGGCATGGTCACTGAAGTTATAATTAAACAATTGTCAAAAAAACATCACTCTAAAGAGAAAACACAAAATGATGATGCATATGGTACATGGTAGGTCTGAAAGTATTGCATAAATACATGTCTACAAACGGCGCGACGACTTTTGATAGGCGCCGTCCTCCAACATGCATATATAATGTGTTGTGGTTTTTTTATGTGTGGACATAGCGCAGATTTTGCATCAAATAGTGGCACCATCTTTCGTGGCGGATTATGTGTATTTAACCTGGTTCTACTATTTCTTCTTCAACATATCCAAACACAACTCGCAAGATGTAATCTTTATATATTGAAAGATGAAAGGCCAAGACATAAAAAATTACGAGATATTATTGCCATTTAAAGGTGTAATACAGGTTGCTGAAAATTGGTAAAATCAGAAAAATTATAACAAAAACAAAACGGTGGTCACCTAATCAGGGCTTTTTTTTTACTTTATGTTACAGAGACCTGTATAAGGCCTATTCCCAAATGAAAACTTGGCTGTTTTTTCCCAATGGTGGAAGCATTTTTTCCCAATCAGAAAGCAGTAGACTCTCAGAATTTGAAAAAAAGCATTAATTCTGCAATGTGAATTTGTCTGTTAAATCAATTCTGACTGATGTCAGTAATTAAAAATACAACCTGGTTGAAATTCGTATACCCTACGGCCCTTGGTATCGATGGTCTTCAAGTCCCGCCCACTAGGTTTTTATCTGGGACAATATAAACCCGCTGGAAATATTTTATTTCTTATCTGACATGGATTGTTATGTATTTTATATACACATTTTTGAGAGATTCTGATTCTGCTTCTGCCAGGTATTGGCCACCATCAACTATCTGATGATATTGCCAAGTATATGAGAGGGTTGCGCTAGAAGTAAGAAGAAAAAAAAAAAAGAGTAAACTTATACACAGTGAAAGTTTAAAAATAAAAGACTGTTTATGAGCTTAGATAGAGATCTTGAACACTTGAGTCTTAAAGGCTTCAAATGACCCTAGTGACCCAATGTCTGGAGGCAATCTCGTCCACTCTTGGATGGTTCGTGGGAAGAAGGATTCTTTATGGTATTCATTTTTACAGGCTGGTGATTGAACATAATACAAACACATTCTCACAACTTAAGTTACATTGTACATCCATCGCTCAGCACCAAACGAAGAAAAGATACAACTTTATCGCGTTTCTAACAAGTTCAATGTGTTGTTTGAACGTAACGTTGCCTTAAAATAACATAATCGTTGTTTTGGATGTTTTCCAAAGCTGAAAATTGTTCAAAATGACTTTCTAACGGTTGAAGGACGTGACGTCAGAGGTTTTTATAGCTTTTTCAAAAACTGCTCAATAGCCTGTCTTGTAGTGACCTCCAACTAAGGTTGTTAATCATTAAGGTGGCACTATCATATGTAGAATAGTTGTGCATGACCCATCTATAGCTGCCCTCTGTTGAACCATTTCAAGTTGGAGTATTTTAAATTTGGTGTGTGGACTCCATACGATGCAAGCATATTCTGCCTTGGGTCTTACCATCGTCTTATATGCTGCCTCCCTGATGTTTTGTTGTTTCAGGGTTTAATATTTCGCTTCAAGAAACCTAGAGTCTTGTTGGCGTTGGAGCATACCTTGTCAATGTGGTCATTCCTGGAGAGATCTTTGCTGATATCTACACCCAGATATTTTGCTTCAGACACTGCAGCAAGGTCTTGACCATGGAGGGAATATGTGTCTTTACTGGGGTGTTTGGACTTAGTGATATGTAAAACTTGACATTTGCCGGGATTGAAACTCATATTCCACTTTTTCTCCCATATTTGAAGGGTGTCAAGATCCTGTTGCAAGATCATACCGTCATTAGGACTACCAACGGTCAGATATACTGCAGTGTCATCTGCAAAAAGATGAACTTGTGAATGTGATATTATATTTTCAGGAAGGTCGTTGATATATGGATATATACAGTCAGAGCTCTAACCTTAATAAACAGTTACACGCTTTATAACTGCTGGAAGTTATTAAAATGCCAAATTATTATCTCTCTTTGGTTTAGAGTTCCCCAATAACCATTTGTAACCTAAATCAGTTACCAAGATCTTTTGCTAATAAATCGAAATAGTTGCCAAAAATGTGGAGTATTTATTTATGTCTGAATACTTATTATTAAGGAGAAATACATCTTCATCAAGATCCAATTAGCTGTTGTTCACTAATTGTAATGTTGGTGCCTATAAAATGATTTTTAATGAATTTTATTGCATAACAGTAGGTAACTTGAGAGGCTTTGCGCATTGTATTTTCATCGATGCTCATAGAATTTTATGCATGGTTGTACAGTTGAATAATCACCCTACCTGGAGAAAATTATATATATAAAGGGAAAATTCTTGTACAGAAGATAGAATGCATCTAAACTTGAATGATTTTGTGGTAGTAACTGCTACTGGTTACTAGATCCCAGTTTTAGTTGTTTTATTAATAACAGTCACAGGTTATGAAAAATGTAACTGTTTAAGATTAGAGCTTTGACTGATATAATAGAAAAAGTATTGGGTCTAGGACACAGCCTTGTCCAGGTTGAGAGGACAACCATAGTTGGGAATACATATATTTATATATTAACATTAGATATTATTATAAAAAAAAAAAAAACTGAATGGGAGAAGAAAGAAATACCTTTATTATTCACAGGCTTTATAAACCCAGGACCAGTGCACAAAACACTTGGCACAAGAAATGTGGTGTACGCCTGCACTTGGCTTTAGTGAAAAAAAATGGATTCGGAAACATAAATCCGAAAAGTTATTTGGAAACAAGTTAAGAGAATTAATAAAACTGTCTTTTAGAAAAACGAGCAAAACATAACATAAAATCTTGGACTACACATGGTTTACTAAGAGTGACTTCCCTTAGTAATAGGGACAAGTTATTTTAGTTTGATTCAATTTACAAATAATTCAATGAGTTTTAATAAAAACTGTTTTTCCTTTTGATTATGTTAATTGTAAACAAATATGTTAGTTTAATTAAATAACAAACTTACAATATACGGATATCTGTAGAAAGTTTTTTTTCAATTAAAGAAGCCTCCCCCAGTAATATCAAGGGCAATGGCTTCGCGATTCTGTAGGATTTTGCGGCCTCTCGCTGCACATTTAACAAAAACACGAGGTAATCTTTGTTTATAAATAGAGTTACTTGTTTATAAAAAATACTGCGTATGTTCTGTTGTGCATTTGACGCATAAAAGTGTTGAAAGGTTTTACACCTCAATGTGTTTTTAGTGGGTGGGGTATCGGTGGTTGGAAAAAGATCCAGTTTTGGCCATAGGGGTCCGGCTCATGTGCTTTGTCGCTAAATACCAGTTGAAATCGAACAAAAATGTCCTACATGAGTTGGGAAGACATCTGAGTCCAGCAGCCATATCATAGAATAGAACATCTTTGTCGCTAAATACCACAGGGGTCCGGCTCATGTGCTTTGTCGCTAAATACCAGTTGAAATCAAACAAAAGTGTCCTACATGAGTAGGGAAGACATCTGAGTCCAGCACCCATATCATAGAATAGAACTTCATACAAGGGTAATCACTTGGCATACAGGCAATTCTCACTAAGTTCAGTCTATGCTGAATATTGTTTTAATTAAAAGAGCAAATCATTTAACTCTACATGCCTTCTATACCCAAATGTTCAAGGTGTCCAACATTGGTATATATTTTAATATAGCTCAATACAGTACTGAGAAATCGTCATCGAAACGTTGAAAAACTGGTCAAAATTTTTAGTCGGAAGACCCCGTGCCTAAACGAAGTCACTCTGTAAACAACAACTCTAACGGCAGTTGCGTACGAAACTAGACCACGGATCATTTAGTCGTCACCGCAGATAATGAATGCTAATTGTTTCCATACCAGTTAATTCAATGGAAGCTACATTTTCTATTTTCTTTACAACCGTCAAATTTTGTTTCAATTGGCAGCCATATTGATCGGTATACGGACATCTGCCCCCCCGGACATCTGCCCCCCTGCTCATTTTTGTATAGGTGGACGATTGCCCCCTCACGTTTTTGCAAGGGTGGACATCTGCCCCCCTGAACTTTTTACAAGGTGGACATTTGCCCCCCTGATATTTTTGCAAGGGTGGACAAATGCCCCCCCGGACATCTGCCCCCCTACGCATTTTTGTATAGGGACAACTCTTAATAAAACAGGCCCCCCCTGTACGAAACTCCCCTCAGATATGTCTTTTGCAAAGTGTTATTTTCATAATTCTTTCAAATTTAAGTAAATTTAAGAGGAATTTTAATAACCAATTGAGCATGATGTCTTATTGGAATTCTTTAAGTAGCTGTTAATTGTCTAAATGTAAACAGTTATTATACTGACTGTTAATTGACCAATTGAGCATGATGTTGTCTTATTGTAATTCTTAAAGTAGCTGTTAATTGTCTAAACTGTTAATTGTCAATTATACTGACTGTTAATTGTCAATTAATTTGTTCCCAAACTGGGAATTACCTGTGAATTATGTGATTATTCTTTTGTATGGATTTAATAAGTTTTAAGGTAACTGTAAATACATATTACGTGTTATATTGTGCTGCATATATATATTGTTTTGCTGTTTTCCTTATCTGGACATGTTTAATAAAATGTTGAAAATACTGCTTGTTTTAAAAATATCAGGGGGGCAGATGTCCGGGGGATGTACCCGTCCCCTACTGCGCTCGCTATTCTCTCTTCGAGCGCAGTAGGGGAAGGATACCAGATCAATATGGCTGCTAATTGAAACAAAATTTGACGGTTGTAAACAAAATGGAAAATGTAGCTTCCATTGAATTAACTGGTAAGGAAACAATTAGCATTCATTATCTGCGGTGACGACTAAATGATCCGTGGTCTAGTTTCGTACGCAACTGCCGTTAGAGTTGTTGTTTACAGAGTGACTGCGTTTAGGCACGGGGTCTTCCGACTAAAAAATTTGACCAGTTTTCCAATGTTTCGATGACGATTTCTCAGTACTGTATTGAGCGATATTAAAATATATACCAATGTTGGACACCTTGAACATTTGGGTATAGAAGGCATGCAGAGTTAAATGATTTGCTCTTTTAATTAAAACAATATTCAGCATAGACTGAACTTAGTGAGAATTGCCTGTATGCCAAGTGATTACCCTTGTATGAAGTTCTATTCTATGATATGGGTGCTGGACTCAGATGTCTTCCCTACTCATGTAGGACACTTTTGTTTGATTTCAACTGGTATTTAGCGACAAAGCACATGAGCCGGACCCCTATGGTTTTGGCCTGCCAAGACCATATGATGCAGAAGTATTACTTGCAGGTATCAGTTTGGGCAGATTAGACAGATTAAAATGCCCTTGAAGTCGACGGCTGTGCGACATCATGTACCTTTGTACCGTTCAGTCTGTTGGCTGTTTTGCTGCTTTTTCACTTAACGTCATAACCCCCATTATCGTGGTACGTCATTATACCCGATATTTATGATATATATGACAATGAGTGACGTCACAGCTTGTGAGCTATTTTTACCAGAAGGGTATCCCCAACACTGTTGGAATATTAAAGGTAAATCAACTGCATCAATTTTCCTAAAGTATTAAAAAAGTAAAAATCTGTTAAAGAATAACTATTTTTTAAGTTTGGACAATGTTTCTACCTCATATAATATCCCCATTACAAAGTTACTTCGTGTTTACATTCATCCATCTGTTGTCCCAGAATGCACACGCTGCTTCTACTGGGTCGCACCAGTTGGGACTATTCCATTTTTTCTGAAGAGGTATTCATAAAAAGGCATTGCGTAGCACATACCGTACTTCATATAGATCTAGCATTAAACATATTGTTAATGTTCTTTTATATTTTATATATAGTTATAACTTATATATATCAATAACACTAGAGGATAACGTTACCTGTGTTCAAATACACATTGATTATTACATGCGCTTATCTCGATCTTGTCATTTTACTTACCATTTGCAAAGAAATCATAAATCTTAAGTATATGTACATTTTTAGAGTTTATAAATACGGTACAGTAGTGATCTGATGCAATACGCAAAAAGTCGGTAAGTAAACATGTGTCCGCTACAATTATCCAATTTAAGAATTAGCTTATAAGTTATATGTGTAAATCATGTTTACATCAATTAAACCTTGTCCGAATAAAGTTTTAATTAACTTCACAACATGGTTTACCCTTAAAATATCTCATTTGGATCATTTTTGAAATTACCACGATAATGGGGACCCTCTCTCAATAATGGAATCTTCCGACCCAATCGGAATAGTTCACGACATCCGGTAAAAAGTGATTCACGGAGACAATTTTGTCAGTGTAAACAAAGATGATATATTACTGAATTCAGAGGTCATTGAAATCGAGAACTATTACGAATGGTTGTAGCGCAGTTCACGTTTCACCACGATATACCACGATAATGGGGGCCATGACGTTAGGAGCAGCGCTCAGCAGTCGTTTCTTAATTTGTCTACAGACGGCGCAGAAACGATGGTCTCATTTAATTCGTTACATGGTTCGAAGACCCTATGGCAAAATAATTTTGAACATTGGTACACGTTACAATGAACCTAATGCAGTTTTTTCAAGTGTCCTCGTAGAGTTCTTTACGGAAAATGGAAGAGCGAATCACGTTTCAGTTTATAACGGTTATTGAGAATTTTTATAGGTTTCCACTAAGTCTTATGTTATTGCGACGTTCTTCCAAACTTGGTAGATCTATTGTTTTATCGTAACATAAGTCTAAGCATTGTTTTCAAGTTTGTCTTTCTCACATTTATAATATGGGGAATATATTATAGCTCAATACTCGAGCAAGGGCTTAATTATTTATTTATTTTTGTACACCTTACAACATTTACATTTATTGTTTTTACAATTTTTTACAAAATTATATATATACAAAATCCTGAATCAATAATACTCACTCAGATGATCAGATCACTCAATCATTCACTCACAAGTTTACTACAGATTACCACTAGTTTATAGTACATACATTAATGTCAAATCTTTTTCTTCTTTAAATAGCAAATTTCTGTTAAGTATTTTTATTTGGTTCTAAGTGAGTTTTTATGGTTTTGGTATCAACTTTATATTCACACTTATTATATGCGAAAAAATGAGTATATTAATATTAATAATAATATGATAAAAACTGGCATATTAACTTAATTTATTGGTTGGGGAGCAGGATGGGGTGGGTGAAAATATTTTTTTTAAATAAAAGAATAGAGGGTGTGGGAGTATATGTCTCTGGCATTAGTATCTGGCATTATATTATAAATGACCTTGTGGGAGAGATAAATGGCCTTGACCTTGGTGTTCAGCTAAATGACCTAAAACTTTCAACCTTATTACACGCTGATGATATTGTGACGGTGTTGCTAGCTACCTCAGAATATGATTTACAGTGCATGGTAGATACACTGCAAAACTGGTGTAGGCGATGGAGAGTACTTATAAATACTGACAAGTCAAAATGTGTTCATTTTAGAAAAAAACATCAAGCTAGGAGTAATTTCGTGTTTACAGTGGGAAATAACATATTAGAAACTGTGGAATATGTTCAACACTACAAATATCTAGGGGTAATAATACTAATATTCCACGAAAAACTGGACTTCTCTTTAAATTGTGACGCTTTAGCAAGAGGAGCGGGTCGGGCTTTAGGAAGCATAATCTCAAAAATACATGAACTTAAAGAACAGTGTAGTACCTATTTTTGACTATAGTTCGTCTGTTGGGGGTTTAAACAGTACCAGTGCATTGATAATGTGCAAAATAGGGCATCTAGATACTTCCTCGGAGTACACAGTCTGACAGATTTGCCCGAACGCCGGCGATTAATGGCGAGACGGGTTGGTTAGCGAGTGTATACAGACAATGGGTATCAATGTTACGATAATGACTATGATCTCTGTGTTAAGTGGTGTAGAGACGTAAAACATATCATGCGGGAACTAAATATAATTGAACATTTCGACAACAAAACTGCTGTAAATTTGACAACTGTAAACACTATTATTCGAGGTTATTATGCAAACATTTGGTCTCAAAAGATAACTGCTATGCCAAAACTAAGCACATATATCTCGTTTAAAACTCAATTTGTAACAACAATATGTGGCTATGACACTCCGTAGGAGTGAACGATCAGTCCTTGCACAGTTTAGATGTGGTATCCTACCGCTACGGATTGAAACTGACAGATTGTGCCGATTCTGTAACGCTGGTGTGATAGAAGACGAACTCCTTTTTTTACTCGAATATGTGTTTTACTCGGACATAAGAACAGATATTTTCCAAGATGTTATTGTTGACATAGCCTTTATAGAACTACAGGCATTACCGGTACAAAAATTCGAAACACTAAAGCAGACTTATTCCATAAAAGTTTCAAAGTGTACCTGATAAAAGCATTCTTAAGAAGGAGAAATGCTATTTATACTGTGCTTATTTAATGTGTACTATTCACTTTACCGTCATATTTATTACAGCATCATTAATTTGATGCACTTTTGTGTTTTCATGTGAACCATATATTTATATTTTGTCAAATATCTATCATTGACCCTGTATGTCCAGGGTGCAGGGAGAGCCATACATTCATTTTCAAGTAAAACAGTCTTTAAAAATCATTGTATTTTGTGAATCAGATTAAAAATAATAGATATTTAATTAAAAAGACAGTGAGTGCATTCAAAAGTCTCCCATCGGTTACCGAAAGTGCTTTGGTAGCCATAGGCAACCATCATTAACCATCCGGTGCCATCGTTAGTTGTCGGTTTGCTGATGGGTAAGATGTTGGTAACCAATCTTAACGAGATTCTAGACCTGAGGTAGCATCGTGGCCTCGTTATGGCATTAGTGCAAAATGGCGACACGTCACGACGGAAAGGGGATTGTTGATAATTTGATCCCAATAAAAATTCAAGTGAATAATAACACGTACAATGTCTACGAACTCAGTTGTCCGGTTTTGAAGTATAAAAATGGCAGGTATCCCCTGCCTTGCCATTTTGCTATTATATTGGTAGCCAATGGTAACCTTGCGCTATTCTACCCATATTCGTTCAGAGTTTATTGGTTACCAATTGTAACATCGGTGCCCAATTAGGGCTTTTTTCCCTTCATAAACAGGGGCTGATATTCCCCTTCCCCTAGCAAAACAGAATACTTTTTTCCCCACTGCTGAGAAAATTCCCCTTGCTGAGAAAATTGCCTTAAAAATAAAATTTAAAAATGGCATAACTTTCTTCCCCCTCTAACTTTCTCAACAGTATTATTACATTAATAGAAGACAGTTTATCTAAAATGTACCTCTTTTGCATACTTGCAAACCCAATCTTCAACTTCTGCCTAATTCACTGTGTTCCCCGTATATCTCGAAATCGCCCCTTTTGAAAAGTTTCCTCCCCACAATTGAAGGGCCTGGGCCTCTTCCCCTATTTCCTAAAAAAAGCCCTGCCAATGGTAACCACCAGAATTTCAGAAATGGGTAGTTAGGTGATTTTTTTATGCCCCCTGATTTTATGCTGCGTCCATCAGTTCGTCCGTACGTACAATCGTGGCCGGTCATTAACTCTGACATTCAAGGACGAATTCCAAATAACCTGGCACAAATGCTCACCACAGCAAGACGACATGTCGCGCGCAAAGTCCAGAAATTGAAAAATATACTGAAGATAACAACAAAAACAAAATACTAAAACAGATGTTAAATAATTGCTATAAATGTTTTTGGGTTAAAGACAAGTTAATGTTTTGCCAAAGAACTTATTTAAACACTGAAACCTCCCCCACCCACCCCCATACAGTATATTTGAATGTTTATTCAATATTTCCTTTTAGTTCTGCAGCTGCCGCGGGCACTGACACAGGTCTGGCGATACACGTCAACTGCAGCCACCACAGAGAAGAGTCGTAAGTAATCTCTCACCAGTTATGGCAAATAATATTATATGTGTGGTTCCTATTACATGCTTAAAAAATAGGGTAGGTAGGTAGGAAAAATACTTCATTTTATATATATATTTTACACTACTTAAAAAGCTAATAAACTTACATAAATATAAAACAGGGGTCGGGAAACCGGAACCAAACAATTAGTTGGCCTTACCATGGTTATGTCTTTAATGTACCAATTACTAACCAGTATTTGAACTTGGCTGTTACAATTTTTTACGAATTTCCAATTAAATTCAAAAAATTATAATAAAATAATTATGAATATTCCTTGTATAACATTCCTTGTATGATTAAGTGCTCAGTTGAGTGAGCAGAGAGGTACTTTTAAAAAATAACATCTGTATTGTATGAGGTCAAAAACTTATGTACAGTGGATATTTGAATAAAATGTTCAAAAACTACACAAAAAAAAATATATTTATAAAATAATTGAAAGTGTAGTAATTTGAGTTTGAAAATTGACTTTAAGACCAAGACAAACGTGTATGTTCTACTGTATAACTGTATATAAACATTTCTGTATGTGTGGTTACAGCGACGGTACGGGTTGCAGATCCTGTAAAAACAAAGACACTGACAGAATTTGGTGCATATGTAGCTGAGATACTTCCTAAATATGTACAAAAGGTAGGCATTTATAGCATTGTGATCGCATTTGGGTGTGGGGCCAGAATTCACCGGAATAGTTTATTTGCCCGGGGTTGCTTGTGGTCTAATGCTTATACATTTGGCTAATATATCATAGTTTTTAGGGTAAGTTAATTATATTCCTCTTTATTACATTTCTATGGGTGAAAGATCGGGATTTCTCAGTAATGGAAAATTCATGATCCAGGGTCCATGAAATCCTTGGAAGTACTTGAATTTGAAAAAAAATAATTCAGTAAACGAATATATGATATGGTAGTTGAAAAGTCCTTAAATTCTGGATTTTTGCTGTCCATCCCAAAAATGGCTATCGGCTGTGCGTTCCTAAAATATTTGTTGCTGTTTTGGGCATTACATTGTGCGAATATTAGTCCTTGAATTTTGGAAAGAAAGGCCCTTGAAAGTCATTGAAAAGTCCTTGAATTTGGCCTTCCAATAAGGGTGGGAACCCTGATAATCTTAACTAACTCCAAACACAAAAATAATGGACTATGATGCTTGCTACTGTTTGATAGGTTATATGGAAATCAGTCACTCGATGGTAGGCATGTTTTATGTTTTCACCCAGTCACATCTGCGCATTCGTCACGGACATTACAGCAGTAGATGTACCAACCTGGGAATGCCGGTTTGAGGTTGGAATTCCATACAAACTGTGACGATTTTAATTGTATGAGAATGCTAAAAATCTAAGAACCCTTTGTGTTGAACCTTAAAATGCTAACATCTAGTGAAGGATTTCCCTCTAATCTTTCCAAACAGTTAAATAATCCCTATCTCTTTCTGGAACAGCTATATCATGTTATATGTAATGAATAATATATTTTAGGATACAGATATTTCTGGGCAATCCATAAAAAGGTTATACATGTAGTTTGCTGTAATGCTCTCTATCCAACCAAATGTGCCCGCCCTGCTCTGCAAAATAGACACCCAATTTAAAAAAAGAAAGTGTGCACATGTCAAACACGACCTGCCTATGTCATATCATTTATGGGTTTTATTAAAGAAAATCAAATGAGTGAAAAATCTATTCCTGTCCTGCTATAAAAAAGCAAAATTTTATAACAGATGTACAAACCTACATACCTCGAGGTGTATATATATACATGCATATAATTTATTAGAGAATGCAAACTCTGTAGACGCAATATAAACGACTTTAACAGCCAGACCAAACCCCAAAACTAGAGAGTCGAATTAACACTTACCAACTCATACTTTATTTTACAAATATTCAATCAGGGATGTTTGAATTTGTGAATAAACCTCAACTTTTAATCGGCGCACATTATTTTAGACCTGAACATCTGTATAGAGTTTTGATAAATGGTTTTGTAGTGTAATTTTGCCGTTACTTGGCGTGTTAATTTTTTTAAATGTGGTAAGTAACTAATCCGCTTGTTCCTGTGACAGGTTCAGGTGTGTCATGGTGATGAACTGGAGATTCTGATTCACCCAGACGGGATTGTGCCCGTCATCTCCTTCCTGAAGGATCACCACCACACACAGTTCATCAACATCACAGACATTACAGCGGTAGATGTACCCACCCGCGAATACCGGTTTGAGGTTAGAGCAGGTTTTGGAATTTCGTACAAACTGTGACAATTATAATTGTATGAGAATGCTAAAATTCTAAGAACCCTTGATGTTGTTTACAAAATGAATAGCATTTCATTTTGTGTTGAACCTTAAAATGCTACGGATACTCTGACTATCTCTACTGGCAAGCTATTCGTCTCGTATCCTGCTTTACAAATTACAATCTTAAGTGATTCATGATTATTTTGAATCAACTTGGACCAAAAAATGTCATTTCCACTCATTTTTTATTAGAACAATGTCAACCAGTAGAGTGCCTAGGCCCGCTAGGCCTCTTGTTGTGGTAACATAATTATTATCTCACAAACATAGTGGGGTTACTTTCTATCTGCAGACACAACATTGTCCCCTCTATAACTCTTCCAGACTTGTAGCCACCCTCCTGAAACTTTACTGATACATTGTCCATGACGGGAGAATGCAGTCAGCCTATACATTTTGGGGTCAATAGGGTCAAGGTCATCATGACCTGATAATGGAAAACCCTGTCCTCTCAGTAACTCGAATATGTGTTGTCACATGCATGAAAATTCAAAGATAGAATGTCCATGGTGAGAGGATGACCTTTTACATTTTGGGGTTTAAGGTCAAGCTCACCATGACCTGATAATGAAAAACCTTGTCCACTCTGTAACTCAAAATTTGGAGCCACATGCATGAAATTTCACTGGTAGGCTGTCCATGGTAAGTATTTGGGGGTCAATATGTTCAAGGTCAAGGTCACCATGACCTGATAATGAAAAACCCTGTCCTCTCAGTAACTCGAATATGTGTTGTCACATGCATGAAAATTCAAAGATAGAATGTCCATGGTGAGAGGATGACCTTTTACATTTTGGGGTTTAAGGTCAAGCTCACCATGACCTGATAATGAAAAACCTTGTCCACTCTGTAACTCAAAATTTGGAGCCACATGCATGAAATTTCACTGGTAGGCTGTCCATGGTAAGTATTTGGGGGTCAATATGTTCAAGGTCAAGGTCACCATGACCTGATAATGAAAACCCTCGTTCACTCTGAACTGTTTAATATCTGTAGTCACATGCATGAAACTTCACAGATAGAATGTCCATGGTAAGAAGATGGTCCCTAAGTATTTTAGTGCCAATAAGGTCAAGGTCACCATGATCTGATAATGAAAACCCTTGTCCACTCTATAACTCTTTAAGACGTGTAGCCACTGTATGATGTATATTATGTATATATAGAGGATCTTAAACGAGTTCCCATTTCATATAAGATTTATGAAACGAGTTACGAATTATTTTAATTTTAACGAGCCTTTTGGCGAGTTAAAATTAAAAATAATTCATAACGAGTTTCATAAATCTTATATGGAATGGGAACGAGTTTAAGATTCTTTTTATCATATAACACTGCAATCAAATTAGTAAAAATTAATTCAGATGGACATAGAACTAAACCGCCACGACGTCAGACACACTTTAGCGCCAAAACGTCATAACATATGTGACGTCGTAACGTCGCCTCTCACACATAAACGTTGCGTATAAAAGAGTTCGTGTTTTACCTCTTTACAAAATAGCAGTTTACGCCAACTTTTTAAAAAACCAACACAACAATGTTTTGTATAAAGTGCATTATTTTTATAAGCTGTCACAAATAATAAGTTAATGTCTCAGATCTGGGTGAATTTGTAATAAATAAAATAGTTTCAGTTAATAAACTTGCGTAGTGTTACAGGTTTAACTCAACCAATCAAAATCGTTCCAGGTTGTATTACACTTGTGTCATACAATAGAATATTAAATGGGTGTTCGACACTGCTAACAAGGGACGTTATGTGATAAATAGAATTAATTAAATAAAAGATGGGCTTATTTCTTTGATACAAAATGAATAATTACGATGATTTATAGTATCAAACTGGCACTAATACTAGTATATAACTGTTGAGAAATGACCACATGAACCATTTCTGTTGCAGCTGGTCTATATCTTGCTATCACTCCAATTCAATGCAAGAATAAAAGTGAAGACGTACACAGATGAGCTGACCCCTATAGATTCTATCACACCTGTCATGCCCGGGGCTAACTGGTACGAGAGAGAGGTAAGCATGCACGGTAAATTGTGTTGTTGGGGAGGTAGGCACACTTGCCTCACGACACCCAGGATATGCTCCCGTTATCGCAGTCCATGTTTCTCAGTTGATGTGTCTCATAAAATGTGTGAAAGGTACTGCAAATGTGTCATTCTTTAAGTGGCACACATACAGCGAAGATGCTTATCTTTGGAAGGAAACTTAAACCTGATACAGGGCGTGTAACAAAGACATCATGTTTATAAAACTGGATCTAACATTGTTTATACTCCATTATGGGGGGCGTACGTTTCCGAGTGGTAAGAGTCTCTGGCTTGAAATCACTTGCCCCTCACCGCTGTAGGTTTGATCCCTCAGGGGCCTAGGAATCTTTATGTGAGGAAGCTATCCATCTGGCTTGCGGAACATCGGTGGTTCTACCCAGGTGCCCGCCCATGCACGACAATTGCCGGGAGGGGCACCTGGGGTCTTCCTCCACCAGTCGCCATATGACTTTAGCTGTTGGTGCGACTATACAATCCAATTCAATGCCATGACATCATGTCTTTTAGCCATTATGATGTCATTTTAAACAAAAAACATGCAAAAAATGAATGCAATTCTATCGTGTATTTATTTTATTCCAAGGACACTACATGTACGTTCCAACAACAATTTAAATTATTAAAAACATTGTTTGATGTTGAGAGATGGGCCTGAAATGTATTTTGTGAGAATTTGTTTGTATTATGTTCAAATTTTCAACAAATTGTGTTTTTATACATAAAAATCCATAGAAGTCCAGGTCTTGAATTCACCAACCATTTTTGAGAATATATTTAGACTTGAGCCAGTACCGGTATGCAAATTTCAGTCACAAATATTTCTATAAGTTTAAAGTATAAACGCTCATATGATAAAATACTAATAAATAGCAGCTTCATACAATAGTTTATCTTTGAAAATATTGGGAATATTTGTGAATGAATATTAAATACTTGAGCTCAAATCTAAGAATCCTTTCGTTTGTAGAATGGTTGGTGAATTCCAGGCCTGGTGTTCGGACCGGCAGGTTTATGATATGTGAGATCAACACCTGGGCCCTTTTTATTAAACATCTTACGATATGTCTTAAAATTTAAAATCGTTCGCGTTTTTCACCTAAGCACCAAATGCAGACAATTATGTGTGCACTTAGTGCAGATATATCATATGTATAAGAAAATGAGATGAAATCACGTTTATTTGAAAAGTGTAAATTATAGTGAAGCATTTAAGAAATTGATTTACGATCAAAATGGTCGTAAGTTGTTTCATAAAACGAGGCCCTGTGGTGTTTGGGACTTGAAACAATGGGCCTATTGCTTTTTATATAGATGATCTTCATGTCCCACCAAGCAAGTATTGATCTGGTACAATATAAACCTGCTGAAAATTATTTTATTTCTTAATTAATTCAATTAGATTCTTCTCTTTATATGTGATTCTATTCATGTTTATATGAAGGACTCAATAAATAGATGATGTGTCTATATAACAGATGATTTTGTTTTAATTTCAGATGTGGGATTTGTTTGGTGTGTATTTTTCTAACCATCCTGACCTGAGACGAATTCTGACAGATTATGGATTTGAGGGTCATCCATTTAGGCGAGATTTCCCACTTTCTGGCTACGTAGAGGTCAGTTTGTATCAAGCCACAATGTTGCATATACAGTCAAACTTGCTCATGGGACCACATGCATTAAACAGTCAATTGCCATAAGCAAGAACTTTTTAATCTTTCCAAATGTTTGCCTCATTTATCTTTGTGCATTACGCAGTCATTGCTCAACGCAAAAAGAGGTCACCTTTTTTCGTTCAAAATTCCATATTTATGATTTATATTAAGCAACCACTAGTTGTTATCAACTAAATCAGAGAGGTATGATTGCAAAACGATAACTAAATCAGAGAGGTATGATTGCAAAACGATAACTAAATTAGAGAGGTATGATTGCAAAACGATAACTAAATCAGAAAGGTATGATTGCAAAACGATAACTAAATCAGATAGGTATTATTGCAAAATGATAACTAAATCAGAGAGGTATGATTGCAAAACGAAAACTAAATCAGAGAGGTATGATTGCAAAACGATAACTAAATCAGATGGATATGATTGCAAAACGATAACTAAATCAGAGATGTATGATTGCAAAACGATAACTAAATCAGAGAGGTATAATTGCAAAACGTGTCTTGTAGCAAACATTGTTAATCGTAACATTCTCAATCATTTTGAATGAATGATAAAAGTTGAGTATTCTGATTTGATCCTTCTCGCAATATTTATAATTACAATAATTTACTTTTACTTTCGTATTGAAAACAAACGAAACCTGTACAGTTTTCGGCGATTTTTAACAGATAATTTTATGTAATACAACATTAAGCTGTAACTAAACTAATTTTTTGCATGAAGTGATCTATAATCTTAACTCCTATGTTTGGTGTTTACATGAAGTGATCTATAATCTTAACTCCTACATTTGGTGTTTACAGGTACGGTATGATGAAGAGGTTCAGAGATGCGTAATAGAACCACTAGAATTGGCCCAGGAGTTTAGGAAATTTGAATACAGTTCTCCATGGGAGCAGTTCCCCAAGTATCGCCTAACTGAACCAGATCAGCAGTTGCCAGCTGATCCACCGAAAGAATTGGAAAAGAAGTGATGTGGGATATAAACTTGTGATAGGGTTATTTGAAAACTGTTAGTGTTTATATTAAGGAGTGTATAGACCCAGTGATGGAAATTGTATAAAATCGGGTAAAGATCTTACTTTTAAAATTCATGTAAATCTGCAGACTTTTGTCATTTAAACCAGCTGATGAATTTTTATTGCACCTCAGTGTTTTGAAAGAAAGATTGTTTGTGTTAAAGTAACGCTAAGTAATGCTGTTTTTGCTGTTTGTACTGTCATAGAATACTTATGTTAAATGCAAATATACCCATATTCTGGATACACTGTTGGTATTTTGAGACAGGTAACGATTTAGTGCTTGAATTGCTTCAAAGATTTTCAATAAATTATTTAATTTAGCTGTATGGTTGAGTAATTTTTGTGTCGCCTGCAGAGAGGGAAGACGTGGATCACTATGTCTGGTGTCGGCGGCAGCAGTGTCACACTTTTTTACGCTCAATAAGTTGTGAAGTATTGCATTCGCCATCTTTATAACTTTATTGACCTTGGTTAGATGATGTCCCTTATTGAGTTGGGGTCAGAAGGTCAAATGTCAAGGTAACTTGTCAAGGTAACTATGATCTGATCAAGAACTATTGTTACTGCTCAATAACTGAAGAAATGTACCCCCAGTCTTCAAACATTATACATTGATGAGAGGATAACACTTATTTATTTTGGGGGCCAGTAGGTCAAAGATGAGGTCACTGTAACCTGATAATTAATAATTGTTTCCTCTCATAAGTTTGTGAAGGAATGCACCAACAGTACAAACTTTAGAGATAGGCAACTTTTGGTTTTGGGGTCTGACATTCAAGGTGATTTTTGGTCACTTTTTGTGCTAATATAATATAATATAATATATTTTTCTGCCTGTTTCTAACTGAACAGAAGAACGGCCTGGCTATCCAACTAAACACATTTGAATCTGATAATAATGCCAATGGTTTACATCTTTCAACACAGTTCATGTCATGCCTCAGTTTTAGTGCAAATCATCAGACAGTTTGGCAGCTGTATATATAAACCACAGGTTGGAAGCCTACATATATAAATCACCAGACAGGTTGGCCTCTGTATGTATATAAGGCCAAAAATAAAATTATGTTTGTTTCCCCTTCCCGACCGACCCACCGAAATTGCCGCGACCCGAATTATTTTTTCGACACTGGCGAATTTTTCGACACTTTTTCGAATTTTTTTTTTTGTCTTAAATGTGTCTTATAGGTAGCATGTATTCCAGTTTTGATCTCAAATAAAAGAAATGAAATAAAAAAAATATTTTACCTACCTACCTACCCAACCCTTTTTTGCATGGGTCGGGAAGGGGAAACAAACATAATTTTATTTTTGGCCTAAACAACAGGTTGGCAGCTTTCATATATAAATCACCAGACAGGTTGGCATCTGTATTTATAACTCCCACAGGTTGGCATCCTGCATATATAAATCACCAGACAGGTTGGCAGCCTGCATATATAAATCACCACACCGGTTGGCAGCCTGCATAAATAAATCACCACACAGGTTGGCAGCCTGCATATATAAATCATGACACAGGTTGGCAGCCTGCATATATAAATCGCCAGACAGATTGGCAGTCTGCATATATAAATCGCCAGACAGGTTGGCAGTCTGCATATATAAATCACCACTTCAGACAGGTTGGCAGTCTGCATATATAAATCTTCAGACAGGTTGGCAGTCTGCATATATATAAATTCCCAGACTGGTTGGCAGCCTGCATATATAAATCATCAGACAGGTTGGCAGTCTGCATATATAAATCAACAGACAGGTTGGCAGCCTGCATATATAAATCCCCGGACTGGTTGGCAGCCTGCATATATAAATCACCAGACAGGTTGGCATCCTGAATTTATAAATCCCCAGACTGGTTGTCAGCCTGCATATATAAATCACCGGACAGATTGGCACCCTGCAGATATAAATCAAGAGACAGGTTGGTGGCCTGCATATATGAATCACCAGACAGATTGGCAGCCTGCATAACCAGAGTTTGGCAGCCTGCATATATGAATCACCAGACAGGTTGGCAGCCTGCATATATAAATCACCAGACAGGTTGGCAGCCTGCATATATAAATCACCAGACAAGTTGGCAGTCTGCATATATAAATCCCCAGACTGGTTGTCACCCTGCATATATAAATCACCGGACAGATTGGCAGCCTGTATATATAAATCATCAGACAGGTTGCAGCCTGCATATATAAATCACCAGACAGGTTGGCAGCATTCTTTATAAATTACCAGAAGGTCTGGCAGCATGTCATTAACGAGCTGTCGGAGAACAGCACGTCGACAATTTGCTTAAACAGAGACAAGTGACCTGACACACTGTTACATACAGAAACATAGAAAAAGTATCAGCTTAACTAGCCAAAGGTAACCTTACGATGGTAGATAAAAAATGAACAAATATGAGAACATTTTATCAAATACAATTTTATTGTGAAAAATTATCTGTGACATAATCATTACAGATACAATGTATTAACAAAATATATAATATTAAATGTCAAATTATCTACATCTAGTACATCATGTATGTAAGTATAATGCAGTCACCACAGTTGCATAGTAATAAAGCACATAAATAATTTTCTTTTATTGTGAACAGAAAATTCTACTATTTGTTTAAATACTCCAAGGCCAGCCAGTAACCAGTATTATTGTTGTCTATAAAGGCCGATATAACCGTTGCCTATTAGGACCAGTTTTCTTCCATTGACAATTTTGCTGAATACATGGAACCTTCACACCTTCAAAACTCAGAAAATTGCAAAGAATTCTTTAAGCCTCCTCTCACAACATTCAGAAGCCATGCTGGTTCATTCCGCCACCCTTCACATGGCCCCTGGTAACAAACACGGGCATCTTTTCATTGAATTATGGATTTCAAAGTAATATCATTCACCTGGTTAGTTATACATTTATCTATCACTCGGATATCTGTAATTCACCTACAGAAATGTAATCAAATAGAATAGAATTCTTGTAAAATTGAGACAGGAAACTTAACAAGAACAGACATGTAAAACAATAACCCACATCCTCAAGTAAGTTTATACACTTAAATCATATATTAAAGGGAGTATATCATATAGCTTAAATTATACATTAAAGGGAGTATATCATATAACATAAATTATACATTAAAGGAAGTATATCATATTTCTTCTAGAAGAATCTGAACTTTCAAAAAATTTCCAATTCATAACAAAAATGTCATGTTAATCAAGTTGAATTGGGGTTTTACGGCGCACCAACAAGAAAAGGTTATACGGCGCCTACAGGAATGAACATTCCAGGCCCACTCTCCATTTACATCTAGATAAAAATATGCTGAATGAGCCTGGAACCTTCTCACCTGCAGAACTTGAGAGTTGCTGCAAATTCTATTGTAAACAATCCATCTTCCGCTGGAGCCACGATCATTGTTTTCTGCCACCACTCAAGATGATGACGTAGACATTTAACGAACATGGCATGGGGGATTTTACCCTCTACCTGGATCAGCAGTGGTTCCTATTCTTGCCCGGGAACCACATGGTCATGTGTCAAAACATTATTTAGCACTACGTCGTTTAGGTCTAATATTTAAATAGTGACATAACATTTTAATGGAATTGGACGTAAACTGCTTTACCATGAAGAGTAACCTAGGATATCACGTAGTACTGTGCAGAATGCTGGATTGTAAATCAGGAGTCATTCTGAGGCTCAGTCTTTATGTATTAGCCTTTAGAATTGAAAACATCATTACTTGTTAATTTTAAATCGAACCTAGACCCTCAGGAAAAGCCTGATTTAACCCTTTAAAATAGTGAATTATTATAATATAGTGCAAATATTTACCGTAAAAAGGGACAAGCACCCCCCCATATTTACAGTAAAAAGGGACAAGCAACCCCATAATTAAACGCTTTCATGGACCCCCAAACTAGTGTAACACTCAGAAAAAAAAATGTTGGGATCCGACACAAACAATCCTACGAAATGAAACAAATGCAATAAAAAGTAATTGTGTTTTATGGCCCGTTAACACGTCATATTATGTTATACTGGGACAGCAACCTCAGAGGGAGATGAGATGAAGTCTCCTCAAACATGCCTCCGCCAGGGAGTGAACCCACGCAGGACAGAGGTCTGCAGCTCTCAAGTCAAGGCCTTATTCACTGAGCTTGAGCTACGGAGACAAAGGCAAAAGTCATAAAATAGTACATGCATCCATTATATATGCAAATAAAAACTTTATTGCATCCGTTATTGCTCAATGTAAGGACATTTAAAGGAATTATGTCAAACGAGCAAATAAAAAAATTGCACAATTGCGTTTTTTGTCAGTGATGTTGAGTAGTTGTTCTTTTAATAAATATGGCTGAAAAATACAATAAAAACCCAGCGACATTTTGATGTGTGATCATGTTAAGGCGGTGTCCGAGCCCAAAAAACGCATATTTAGTCAGTAAACATTTTTATAACAAAAAAAGTACAATAAATATTGTTATATCAAAGTGTACATTAATATCAATGTGCCATGTATACTGTGAGCAGATTTTGACGTAATAACTGTTTGGAGTGTTGCCAAGTTTCAAAAATGGAACACAATAAATATCTTCCTGAGAAAATAATGCTTCCAAAAATGAGGTAAAAGATGGTCATTTCCAGTCTACTGCCTATCTAAAATACTTAATCATGCATCTTACAGCCTTAAATCGTAGAAACTTTGGAATCTTTCATAAATATTGATTACCTAGCTCTGAAAATATACAAAATGCTTTAAACTATTTATTTAATAATTATTGGTTGTTAAACTATCACTATTATCTTCATATGAAACAAACACAAATCTAAGATTCTTTTTATCATAATGACATCCCATCTTTGAATTAGTCACAAGAAAAAAGACATCTTTACTTCAACTTTTACTGCGCATCCCAAAACATAACGGTCCTGTTGCCAACAGGATTTCCAGACCAACCCTCCATTGGCATTAAAATTGCATACAGATACGCAGTATAAAAAACATGAAATGGTGTATTAAATGACAATCAGGCAGTATAAAACATGTGCTAGTTAGCCACATCATTTGGTTAAAAAATATAACAATTCTTCATATGGTTCAAATTAATATATAACTATACAAAGAGTGTTGCCTATGGTTCAAACTAATGTATAACTAATTATATAATTGGTAAAACCTATGGTTCAAATGCTTAAACTGTATAACAAAGCAACAAGAGTCCTCAATGTGAATGTATAACAAAACAACAAGAGTCCTCAATGTGAATGTATAACAAAACAACAAGAGTCCTCAATGTGGACTGTGCTCTACTCATTTGCAAATGATTTTTAAAAACTAGAAATGTGTCTGTGGACACGAATGCCCCGGCTATATCTTATCGGCTGAAAAAAAGGCCGTAACTCTTCATAAAGTCAATGGACCGGAACAGCGCGACAATATGCGCAACTAGACTTTAAACAGATGCTTCCTAAGTTCCAACAAAATCTGTTGTGAAGTTCAGGAGAAGTAGTCCAGACACAGAAGTGTGATGTTAAGTTGAACTGGGGTTATATGGTGCACCGACACAAAAAGGTTATACAAAAAAATATGCAGAATGTGCCAAGAACCTCTCACCTGCAGAACTTGAGAGTTGCTGCAAATTCTGTTGTACACACTCCATGTTTTTCTGGAGCCACAATCGTTGTTTTCTGCCACACTCAAGATGATGATGAAGACCTTTAACGTACATGGCAAAAAAATTCAAAATGAAGATGAATTTGTTGGGATTTTACCCCTCTACCTGGATCAGCAGTGGCCCTATTCTTTCCGGGGAACCACATGGTCATGTCAATCAAAATATTATTTTAGCACTACTTTGTTTAGGTCTAAAATTTGAATAGTGACATACATATGTACAAACAGACAAAGGCAATACTATATGGTAAAGTTCCTCCCATGGTGTTCCAGAGGAGAACCAGTAGTAACAAACTTTCCTACTTCAGCCTATTTTCAGCCATTGCTGGCTTCCTGCCAACTGGTTTTGGAGTAGAAGCGATTACAAGGTTTACTGACGACGCAATACGCCATCATATAAACACGCCTGGTCTTCAACCAGAAGAGCTAATAATTACCCCACTATACAACAAGTAATTACAAAACCAGCATCCGATCTACTATGAGAGGAAGTTCAGAGATTATTTTTCATATTAATCATGGCATTTAACCCTTATTAATATTATCTCCCTTACATCTATATCACAAATCAGAGCCACCTGTTTATTAGTCTTGAGCATAAATGAGCAATAAAAGAAGGGGCGGTTACACATTTAAACGGGGCAGTTACAAATTTGAGGCCCAGGTCCATGGAATTGAGATACGAGAGGTATTCAACTTATAACGAAACACTTTTGTTTAAGACGTTATTTGTCAGCGGAAATGGTTATCATAAAACATGCGTGAATTAATGTTGTGAAACTGTTATTAAGAACACATGCATTTAAAAATAATCTACAAGTTCACACGGTTTGCTTTAAATTACATTTTGACATTTTTAGGTACCCACTAGTTTCCAATTTTAAACCTATATGTTTCTATTGATTTAGAGTTTTACCTTAAACTAAATAATGTCACTAAATGCATATCGTTACTGTTTAAAACTGTGTTTGAAATTTAAATATGATCATATGTTTTATTTTTAGTCAAAAATATAAATGTTGAATTAAAAGTTCGAATTTTATCGAAATTTTAAGAAATTGACAAATTATAGGACAGTTTGCCAGTATGTTACCGTTGGTTTTATAAATTTACCAAAATAAGCATTTTATTCATATTTTATGAGACAAAAAGTGAATAGTTATTGTTGCTGTATTATCACATACCATATAAAGATATATTTTGGTCAAAGTTTATATTTTTTCATCATTATACGCAAATGTGTGTGTTTTTCCCCTAAAATCTTAAAGGGACACAGGGCAATTTAGTTTTTTTAAAAACTCACGGCATCCCGTTAGTTTTTCTCTTTCTACACCCTGCACAACAGGTTAGAGTTTCCCTATTTTGTGACAATCGAAGTCAGTAGCGACATCAGACATTTCTGCATCCACTAACCTCGATCGACAGTTCACCTCCTGAGACGCTTCTGTAACTTTTGACAAAGCTGGGAAAAATGCGTGAACTACCTACACGCGGTGTATAAAATGTACATAGAACTCGACTCGATCATGTCCAGGTAAACGCTTGTCATTTTCAACGGGGTGAGAAAGGTCAAGACGGTACAACACAGACGAAATTTTGATTTGCCGCAAAGTGGAGTTTCTCTAACCTGTTGTGCAAGGCGTAGTAACTTGAATTTGTTCAATCATTAATATAAACTGTTAGAATAGTTCAAAGCAAATTGTTTTTACATATTGACTTCCGATAATATTGCACTAATAATATATTTTACAAATTTCTAGAATACTGAAGGAAATAGAATTCTCAATTTTTTATTTAATTATATGCAACAGTTTTAAAGTCAAAATGATACAGGATTAATAAATCGCTATACTAATTTTAATGCCTGATATAAAACTCAAGATTGCCATGTTTCCTTTATGTTATATATTTTTTCATTTCTTTTCTTTATATAAGAAAGTAACGAAACTTATTTTTTTATAGAGGAGGACATCATAACAATGCCTGCAGTTGATGTTTCGAACTGGAAGTTTTTATAGATTTAATAATTTTCAAAGTTTTGTTCAGGTTAATTTTCGCTGAAATCGTGGAAACCGACAAATAGCAAAAAAATGCATATTCCATTTTTTTTTACGTTCACTCATGGACATATCAGACTACTACCGTATTACCTTAAACGACAAATCACAAGCATTTGTTTTTAAATTTGTTTTGCCGTTACTTTTTATAATTGAAGATTTTGCTTCAAAATGTCATTCTTTACCATTTTACAAAAATACGGATGCAGCAAAATTAGGAATCACATAATAGCTCATGTCATAATGTTTTATATCGAAAGAAACATTAGACTTGACATTAAAATCATCATATTCAAAATGAAAGTGTTATGTTATGTTGAACACCTATCGTATAAGAGCCCTTGAAGTGGTCAATTAAGATTTGTTAATACTTCGTCTGAAAATATCAGTAGCTGTATTTTCAATTAGAATATCAAACTGGTCCGCTGCCTCGATAATGAGCTAATTCTAAATTTGATCCGCTGCCTTGATAACGAATTAATTCTACTGGTTTCTTTGACATTTTCGCGTATGTGCAGTGCAGCAAACTAAATGCAAAATATTCCTGAAATATCTCAAGATATATTTAGCTTTTCAGATGGCAAATTATGCAAAGTATTAACATATATTTGCAAAACTAATGGATTATATATTGAACTAAAACGCTTGATTCCACATAATATCTCTGTAACTTACCCTAGTAGATTATTCTATAATCTCTAAGATTATATTCTTATGCCATCTAACATGCTATTAAAACACAAATTCCGTGTTAGTCAATATATAGAGGCTAACATGAGTACTCATTCATTATTGAATTTATTATTTAACGAGTTGGCAAATTGATATAATGCGAGGGTCTTGCTGAGCATTACATCATTTTTGCTAACGAGTTTAATGAGAACGAATGATCACATAACTCACATATCGACTTTTATTGCATTTTGCCTGTCACTTTAACACGCGAAACCAGCATAAACCGTGGGAATTGGATCATAGTCAGGCCATCCTTAAAAAAATATTTGTTTGCTGTGCTCCGACCCTGAATTTTTTAAGTGGGTAGGTAGGTAGGTCTTTTTTTTTTCTTTCTTTTTTTTGCCTCAGTCCTGGGTTAGCATTTTTACAAATCATAATTTCCTATCTCAATGTATTATAATGCAGTCTGTGGATAACCTCATTAATATTTCTTTACGAATAAAAAAAAATTGTTAAAAAATGTTTTTAAAGTAAAAAAAAAAAAATCCGAAAAGGCTAAAAAAAAATATCGGTCGCTGCCTTTTTAGACGGTCGGTCGGAGCACTTTTTAAGGATGGCCTCATTATCGATTTTTTGACAGTGTATACTAGGCTTATTTGCATACTTATATACCTAGTGGTATATCGAAAATATAGAATGGTGTTATTCCACTCCCACAGCGTAAGTTATGTGATAAATACCCTTCTTTACATTGTTAGTCCAACATAAACTTATTGTTTATCAAAAACAAACAGGAAAAAAAAGAAATATGCTATTTAACAAAGTGCAGTATAAGATAAGTAATAAGTAACTTATATAAATATGCACAACAGATTATTATGCAATTTTAAACACACAGGCAGTCAATGTTTTATGCGTTAACAATTATTATGAATGCACAAAAAATTAAAAGAAAGGTTTTAAATTCTAATTAGACGTTTGAATTTTTGCATAACCGATTGTTGAGGCATCAAACGTAAAATGCTTGTGGTTTGTATATGTACAAGTCATGTGTTTATATGTCACTTCTTCCAAACCGACAAAACATAATAATTAAGTATAAATATATGCATGTAACAGTGCAGAAACCCTACTCTGAACGGTGTTCAAAATTAACAGAAACTGCCGATTATAAAATGGTGGAAAGAACAATAATTTCACCACATAAAATAATGTGATAAAAAGTGTCAATACCAGCATGCATGTATCATATTTGGCAAGAAATAAAATGTCGCTAATATATGTATAAATCTTCAGCTGGATACACACCCTTTTTTAAATGGTGAACACACAATAGTCTAACAACCTTTTTAAGGCGCGCCCAATTAGGTCATATGGCACCAACAGGGAAGAGCATTCCAGGCCCACCTTCCATTGACATGGAAATAAAAATATGCGTAATGGGCCTAGATCCTTCTCACCTCGCCGAGTTGGTGGGATCGAAACATTACTAGGAGTCTTAGAACAGACAAAAACTGGTGTTTGTTTCAGCATGTCATTGTGAAGTTTGTGGAGAGGAATATAATACTGATTGGGAATGTTGTTTTATCTCATTAAATATTTAAGGTTACGTGGGATAGGCACCCCAAAAGGGAGATGATGGTTCTACCCTGTGACAGATAACAGTAAAAACATTGCTAACCAATATATAAGGTCTAAACTCTACATTGTATAAAGGTATAAGGCATATTAATGTATGAAAATACAAAATTTACATTAAATAATAACACGGAATGAGGGGTTTCCCGCAGAGAAGTTGTAAACTCACGACATTCCCCTTTTGATATCTTTATATCAAAAGAAAATATTCGCAACCAATAAATTCAAATCAAAGCAACAAAAATAACTGCCTGTCTAAATCAATGAATGCACTAAACTGCCTTGTCATGGTTTTACAGCATATTAAAAATCACAGATCCTGTTTTTTCAAATTTCCATTGACTTTTTCTTAAAACCTCAAAATGGTTTCATTCAGCTGCTGATAGCCAGCATCATGGAAAATTGCGTCAATACTGAGTTAAGAAAACTGTGCCCTAATAAGTGTCAGACAGGGTTCTGAATTGTTCAAAAGTCTTAATCGGGAATGGGGAGAAATATGGTACAATTTGCAACTAAAACATATACCCAACTTCCAATTGCCTTCCAAAATGTAACAGAACTGTGGACCGAACAAACAAAATTGACGTATACATGTTCAAAATACATGCTTTCTGTACAGGATTAAAACGTGATCTTAAAAGAGAATCAAGATCTTAATATAAATGTTTCAACATTTTCAAACTGCAATAGCAATTTGATATTACCATATAATTACATATAAAAAATAATGTGACTTAAAACTTAGGCCGACCATAAAAAATTGTTGGTTTGCTGTTTCCCTACCTACCCACCAAAAACGGCCCTACCCAAGTTTTTATAGCAATTCTTTAACAATTTTTTGTTTTTTTTACTGTTTTTAGTATATTTTTGTTTAATTTCATACGTTTTTTTACTGTCTTTGGCAAAAAAAAAAAATTCACCTACCTACCTACCCACTTGTAAAATCCTGGGTCGGAAACAGCAAACAAATATATTTTTAAGGATGGCCTTACTTTACACAATTTTGCAAAGAAACCGATTAAAAATTAAAATTCCTAATCCAAATTCTTTTTTCCCCTCTTTGTTATAACTACATAGATTTAAAATAGTAAATAAAATTCTGAACACATTCTGAGATTGCTAATAGCAAGGGTCAATGCAAATAAGGCAAAAACCTTAATAAGGCTACAGACAGACTTGCCCTTATTCAACACCTAAACAAACTCCATGAGATTTGTATTTGTGCCGACTGAGTTTCAACAAAGTTCCTTGAGCACTTTCTATATCAGTGAGGTCCTTGAGATGTTACAACAATCTGTCACACTGGTGATTTCAATCTCATAATTCCGAAATGGCAGAAAATGCCGAACTGAACTGTTCTGCCATCAGAATAGAACAAATGCCCAAGAAACATAAAATAAAACTGCTAAAATCCTTGCGTAAATAGGTATAAAGCAAAAAGTTTGATTAAAAGAACGCTTACAATAAATTATAAAAATATTGCAAGAAAAGGCACATCTAATCCTGGGTTTTTTCCATATGAGCATCTGAATTGAATTGAATTGAATTGGGGTTTTAAGGCGCACCAACACATGAACAGGTTATATGGCGCCTACTGCTACTGTATGTTTGTACACTGTGCATATTCAACTGTCAGCAGCAATGTTAATTTAAAAATGCATTTTCATAGTTATGTATTTCACAAACAAGTGATGTTTGTTTGCAGATATGCTCATGTCAATGAAACACTGGTAGGCACACCATCATTTAACAATAGGTATTTGATAATACCTGTATTCCTTAAAATATCATATCAAATACAGAATGTCTTCATGTATTTGGTCGACAATATGTAACCCTGGCATTAAACTGATATAAATGCATGCATTTGGTCGACAAAATGCAACCCTTGCACAAAATCCATCAATCTGGTTGACAAAATGTAACTCTGACATTTATGCATGTGTTCTGTGTCACCTGTCTCCATTTTTAATATTTATATCACATGTTATATGGAATCTTCCGTGCAGAAGGTCGCTATTCCTTCCCATGATGCTATTTGTCAGTGAGATCAGTCCTCCTTCGCCTCCTCGGGCACGGAGAGGCACACCGTCTGAGTAAGCAGCATAAACTTGCCTGTAAATATAATTATTCACACATTCAGTATTAGTAACAAGGATACATGAAATACCAGGCCAAAAAATCAAGTTATGCAAATCATCAAATGATCAATAACGAGAGCATTTTCAGCTGAACTTGTTGGAAAAGGATTGTCGAGTATGATGTTGGTTGGTTGAATCAATGGTGTTAAACTTCATTTTCAGCACATTTTAGGCTAGTTTTTATAATGATTGATTTTTTTGTGGTGGAGGCAGACAAACCCTTTTTTCCTGGGTTCTACCCAAGAAAAAAAGGGTGTGCCTCCACCACGAAAAAATACTGAACAATACTGTATACCTCCCGCCATCGGTAAGAATCAACACTTTCTCACTGTGGGATTTGAACCCACGAGGTGAGAGACAAGAAGGTTTCAAACGCAGTCTTCACTATTCCGGCCACAGAAATACTTTTGTGAGTTTGAAGGCATCCGTACTCTCAATTCTAGGTTACTGACTCAGGAGAAAGAAGTAAATGACCTTTCTGGTCAGACATGTAAGTGTTCAGGATTCATATCCTGAACAAATATTGCCACAAACTCAATGTAATATTTATAAGTCCAGAGGCAAGATACAGTATGTGTACCGAAAACCAGATGTGACCTTAATTTCAAGGAAATTAGGTCACAGTGACACAAAAATTGTCACACCATGTGAGTTCCATATTAGGAAATTCTCATGATTCATGGAGTTTGGTCCACATCCGGTGCAAAGACGTTAAGATTTTTAATGAAATAAGACGCACATATGGACACATATACACTCTGATGCCAAACCGATTGTAAAGTCAAGAGCTCTTGACAACAATTTATTTATGAAATGAAAAATGTATTAAGTTAAACATACAAATACATACCTAACAAGCTGGTGAACCATTTTGGCTTGGTCTTCCACGCCACCCCAAGCAGGTAGACTGGAATGCCCGTGGACACCATCAATATACCCATAAAACATTCTATCGGATTGTTCGTCAAGGGCATTATCAGCAAAAATACACATATTACCAAGAAAAATATTGGAAACCCAATAAATACCTGAAAGGAAATAAATAGAGCTGAAGTTAGAATAGAGTACAAAAGCATCTCAAGTAATTTATCTAGAAGATGTGTTCCATGGAACACTTGTGTCGTCTGCCATGTTCTTATTTCAGCATAGATAATCCAACTATAAAGTTTGAAGGCGGGGTGCAATCCTTCATGAATTATGGAGCAGATTTATTTTTTAAATTGTTAAGGCCTAAATTAAAATATTGTTTGTTTGCAGTTTGCGACCGACCCACGGCAAATCCGCCGACCCAAACAATTTTTTTTTTATATATTTTTTTTTTTGTTTTTTTTTAATTATTTTTTTTTTTGTTTTTTTAATTATTTTTTTTTCAAGTTTTTTTTTCTTGCATGTTCTGTTTATATTTAACTAAACCCTTTTTTAAAAAAAAGCTCTATGGATAATATTAGTGAAGCACATGATATTTGCATGCCGTCGATGAGCATGCGTTAATAATAAAAATGTTTTAAAAAAAAATATATATCCCTACCTACCGACCCACCCCTAAAAGCCATCGGTCGGAAACTGCAAACAAACAATTTTTTAATGTTGGCCAAACGTTTCATGAAAAGGGGCATAAATGGCACTGAATAACTGGTAATAAAGAACTGTAAAAATGTGTATGACCATAGGTAAAATTTTGCCAAGTTATGAACTATGTTAGGTTGCAGGCTAAAGTTTTATGAAAAAGGGTATAACTCTGCCAAAATGGAATTCAGGAGTTACTGGACATGTCAGTGGCATTTAAATAACTGGTAAGGAAAAATTATATAAAGTTTTATGAACATATGTCAATCTCTGGTCAAGTTATGAGCTCAGTGATGTTGCAGAGTAAGGTTTTATAAAAAGGTTGGTTGCTTGAATGGTGATTTACGTCCTTTTTAGCATGTATTAGGCCATTCATGATGTTGTTGGGTTTTTTGTGGTAGAGGCAGACTGCCAATTTGGGTATAACCAGTACTATATACCTCCCTCCATCCATAAGCATTGACACTATCTCACTTGAAAAGTCAAGCTCCTAGTCGGATTTGAACCTACAGCTGCGACAGGCGAGAAAATTTTAGACACAGTGTCTTTTCTAGTCCTGCCATGCAGAAAGGGGAATAATTCTGCCAAAATAAAAGTCAGAGTTATTAACTCTGTCAAATTGAAATTCTGAGTAATTCAATTTCATTACAATCAAATCCTAATTACGCTTTGATACTCTCCGCTATAGGATCTGACAACACTGCCTTGAAGGTCAAGTCAGATCTACCTTTCATCTAATCAATATTAATGAGAAGATCAACTAAATTCAACTAATGAAAACGTGCATTTCCTATTCACTTGTCTTCCGAATGGTGATGTTTGAACTGAACAAATGAAAATCAAAAAAACAAGATCAAGTCACCGTGTGTTAATGCTGTGGATTGCACGATAAAATCAAAAATATACACTAAACGGCATGTTTTACAGCAAGAATACGAAGAAAATCCTAGGCCAGTCATGTTTTTTGAAAACATCGGGAATATTATCAACCGAGATTATTGTGTAACACTAGGTTTTTTATATAGTAAGTATTAATACAATTGGCCCACTAGCGCAGTTGGTAGCGAGGTAGGCTATTGCTACTACCCGCGAGCATAATTTTAGTATGGGTTACGAGTTCAACCCAATGAAACGGTAATTATTTGTTTTGTATCGCTATTGAATTCCGTCAGACAATCTTGGTTTTATTCTGCAAATATTCAATAATGGTTGATGTGTTATGTTTGTCAATGCATTTTTAAGTAAAAGTTACGGACATTAGCTCTTTCAATATCGAGCGTATACTGCTCCACAGCATATGAATGAAACATGACATGCGCAGTGAAGCAGTCTATACCGAGCAATTCTGTAGGCCGAAATCTGACTGACTAATCGTAAGGTCAGTCTGACGTGACCTCTAATGCAGTGTTGTCAGATCCTTATTAGTGTAGAGTATCGTAGCGTGATAAAGGGTCTGATTTTAATGAGATTGTGAGTTATTGAACATGTCAATAGCATTTGAATAATTGATAAGGAAAAACTGTATAAAGTTTTATGAACATTATGTCAATCTTTTGCCAAGTTGTGAGTTCATTAGGTTGAAGGTTAAGGTTTGATGAATGGACGGTTGACGACGGACAGATGCAAAGATAATGTTGGTGGGACATAAATATACAACTGTACCAGTGGCACACAAAAGTTCGACACAGTGGCATCAAGTGCAACAAATTCAAACTATATTACAGACTCACTTTAATTGGTCGTTCCATGTCTGGTCGCGTGTACCGCATCCACAACAAACCCGCAATACTGAGACCAATAAACGAGGACTCGACAAAACTTGCATAGTTGATCAGCGCAAATATATCACTGGAACTCAGCATGATCAGTGACATTAAACACTGTAAAGATATATAAACACATGTCAAAACATAGAGTTTAATAACCAGTGTTTTTGAGATACGGGAAATATCTCTCGAGGCAGAGAAATGGCCCCTATATAAGAACAAGTGTGGAGAACAGGTTCTTATATCGGGGCCATTTCTCTACCGAGGGAGATATTTTCAGTATCTCAAAAACAATGGTTATTAAACTATATAACATAATTTAAAATGATATTTTAGTAATATTTCTAATGATTTACGCCTTTTTACACCAGTTTGCACGAGAATGCAAAGACGACATTACGTCATACAAACAAAACAAGTGGAACCGGAACTCTTCGTTAATTTCCGTAATCATTATTCCCTAGTGGCGGAATCTGACGAAGACGTCCGTAAAGCAATCGGAACATCATTTGGCGTTCCCGCCACTGATGGAAAAGGCCGAGCAATGTTCCGTACTGGGAAATATTTCCCACTGGGAGATATTTCCCAGTAGAGCAAACGAGTAGATATAGCTTTTCTATTCCCAGTATTTCCTATACAAATCACAGACAAATATGTTATATTACTGTTTAGGACTGATTGGAAAATAAATATCTCTATTAAGTAACATATTTCCTTATTATATATACTGGTTTAACGAAGCCCTCTGTAATACACAAAAGTAAACTTAAATACTTAGGTAAAGGTGGCAATACATCCCACACTGTTTCTTTGTTACTAGTAATATTACGCCTATGTGAAATATGTAAAATTGACATCTAGATATTTTTGCCTATATATATTTTGTTCAAGACATGGTTATTTTTTCTACATCCCTGGATAAGGTTTAAAGGCACACACGGCAATCTTGATTTGTTTTGTTATATTCGTCATCCCGTTGTTCTTGCATATTTTCAAATCATTATTTATAAATAGTATAAAGCAAACTATTTTTGCATATTATTAACTGTTGGGCCAAACTTCAAAAAAATATGTTGCTTTGCTGTGCTCCGGCCTACTCACTAAAAAGGCAGCAAACCAACAACTGTTTAAGGATGGCACTGATTAGATGGCACCAATAATATATTTAAACATATGGTTGAATAAGATGAAATATGTAAACACGTTTAAAGTCAAAATGATATACATATATCGAGATGCTAATTTCAATGTTTGATTGCCATGTGTCCCTTTAAAGGTGTAACCTAGTGATCCCTCTGAGTCAATTAATTATTCCTTCTTAGACAAAAACAAATTCTGTGATTCCTGTTATGTCTGTCAAACTTGTTCCCTACCCTATCCCCAACCCCCTCCCCCACACACATTAACAAAATAATGAAATAATGTATCTAACATCTAATACCTATGCAATTTTTTAAAGCCTTTACTGGAAAAACAATCTGATTTATTTTCGGACATAATAAATTCCTACTTTTTACCATTACCCCTGCAGTAAGAACATGACTAGATTTTATCACCTCAATAGTTAATATGAAGAAAGGAGGATTTTGACAGACACTTAAATGTTAAGGGCATAAGCTGTGCTGATCTTTGATCATTAGAGCTAAAATTCATCCCGTATTGTCTGTGTTTATCTTTTTCTAGGTATTATCTTTTCAATCATTCACACACTACTGAAAGTACTTAATAGCCTTTTCAAATAAGACCAAAGAAAAGAATAACCCTTTTCCACTAACCCAATTGACCCTAAATGTTAGCCCCTACCCTAATGTTTTATAGCAAAAGTTATCAAGCATCATAAGTCAAGAAACTTGTCTTTATACAGCATGTACTAAAATATCTGCAGAATAACAAAGCTTATCATCGACCTACCCTAATTTCTTAAGACATGTAAGCAGAAATGAAACTATTTTTTATTCTGAATAGAAATTAAACGGTTAAGGCTGGATGGGCATGGAGATATGATTAACCCTTAACCCCCTACATATATATAATGGACTGTTCTTTCTTTGAATTAAGGCCATTCCATTTATGTGATAAAGGGGTGTTTTGGGGGAAATGACTGATCAGCAGCTGGACCTTGATCAGCCTGCGAGTTACATCTGGTTTACAATGGATGCTAAGGCTATTACAGTCGTGCTTAGGGAGTTAAGAGTTAAGATATCACAGGTTAACAGAGATGGTGACAGTCATCCAGCTGAGATGTAAGGGTTTATGTATCCCATTATACACCATGAGAAGCCTATATCCAGTCCAGTAATAGGGCCAAGGTATAAACTGTTTATCGAGTCCTGTAATAAGGCCAAGGTTTAAACCTACTGATATTTTTGTAAAAAGCCATTGAGATAAGGACAAATCTTACATAAGAAGTTGACAACTTCATGAGGATGTTAGGCTTTTTTTATCTTCACTAGCCAAGATAGTATATGACATTGATGGAAAATATTTGTTACCGGGTATACATTTCTACTCTTTAATTTTTATACATGTAAATACAAACATCTCTTTTTTGAACATATGTTTCCACTGACTTAATGAAGTGTGCTAGGAGACATAATTCATAGTTCCCATCTGTCAGTCAAGCTCATACCTAGTACCTACTATAGATATGAGCCAATTAAAAGGGTAATAGGTATTCATACCTGTAAGAAAAGCATATGTAGTCCCAAACAACGCTAACATACAGTGAAGAAAAATGCCACTGTCTGTGGGAAATTAATGCAGTATGCTACTAGACATAATTCATAGTTCCAATCTGTCATTCAAGCTTATACCCACCATAGGTTTGAGACCATTAAACGAATAATAGGTATTCGCACCTGTACAAAAAGCACATGTAGTCCCTCAAACAACTCCAAAACACAATGGAGCACATGGCCAGTGTTTGTGACCTGACCTGTCCATAGGACAATAGACGGCAGAGCTGGACACTGAATGTCGGAATTATCAATTGTTATGGTTAGTAACAGCAGGGCTCAATCTACTGGGGGATTCCGGCGAAGAACGCGCCCGTGATCTCTTGACTTCGCCTTGGCAGCACATCAAAGCGAAGTTCAAGTCACCCTAATTTTCCGGGGTGACAGTTATCAATAATGTCAATAAGTATCTGGCAAGTGGTCATAATCAGCGTTATACATGGTCAAGTCCACCTAATCCTCAGGGGGGCTAATTACAAACTATCAGTATAGCTCCCGGCATAATCGGTGTCACTAAATACTACTGGAATACACATGATTGTCAACACAAATCCCACTCCCACAACTGATCAATCCCACTCCCTTATTGGCCAATCGAAACAGCTCAGCCACACAAAGAAACAATCATAATAGCCAATGAGTGCAACGTTTACATGTTAATCGCTGTGCAAATTGAAAATTACTGACATGCATTAATTAGCCTAAAGGTGATAATTGTTACAGCTATGGCAATAGATATTTATGTATGTTACTTACACCAAACATTAATGACGGCAGTGGAGTATAATGATTTATGCTGATTGTAGCCAGAAATCCTGGCAAATGTCCCTGACGAGCTCCAACAAAGAACAACCTGTAAAATACGGTGAAAATGAAAACAATGGGCCTTCTGAATTGGCACATAATGGTTCTTAAAAAGCTTACAGCATCACACTAGTTGTAAGCAATTTCAATATCTGCAAATCATATTTAATTGAATAATCACTAAAATTGTTTTGAAACAAATTACTTTGGCCTGTGCTTATCGTAACTATTATGATGATGCATATTTTTTATAATATTTTTTTTTTTTTTTTTATTTCCCCCAACATCTGTATGTCGTTTTTTGTTTCATGATGATTAAACGTAGCTTTAGAGTAGAATCATGCACTGCCTGTTGGTGCAGACGCCTGTCTGTCATGTTGTCTAATAATACAGAAAACGTGTGAAATTTCCTTTCATTATGTGAGGAGATTTCGAGTACAAAAGTTTAACCATGGGATGCTGGCGACAATGATCAAGTGGTGACAATACCTTTTTTTTTGTCAAAAACAGATGCGATTATAACATTGAATAAATAAATCGAGATACTTATTGTATCGCTCGATATTGCAGCATGTCCCTTTAATTAAACAATTCCAATATACCAGTATATACAAAATTCTAAGCTAATAAAAACCTATTTCAGCCTTTTTCATATAAAAGACAGATTACCTGGCTGAGGTAAAAATAGCCCCGTTAACACCACCGAATGTTGAACATGCAACAAACACAGGCATTATCCATGCCATAACGCCGTATGTACGGTCAGCAAATGTCTGCAACAGATACAATAATAACTTAATTCAGATTTTTCAAAATCATTTTTGACAATTAACTTTCAACATGTTCAATACTGCAGATATTGTTTTCCTTACATTTATCTTCTGTGTGTGTATGTTTTTTGACAAATCAAAGCAGTCATTGAATATGAATATTTTTAACTAATATGCATTTTAGTGTCACATTCAAAGTTGCGATGTGCACAATGACATGTTTGCAATTTTCATTTTTCAACCTCGTACGCCACAAACATTGTGAGACATGTACTAAATAAAGTACCACAGTAATTACTATTAATGTGTATAGAAATGTTTCCCATTTCATATCTTATTAGGTTTAATGTATGTATATTTTGTACTTCAAAGGTTTACAATGGGATGGCTTTAACCCGCAAAAGACCTATTCATACTGTTCATTCTGTTGTCAAAGCCGTTATTAAACCGTTGGTTTCTTAGGCCCATTTTGATAGTGTTTTCCCAGTCTAGTACAATGTTTTTTTTTGTTTTTTTACTTCCGGTTCCTATAGTTGTTGGTGTTGTTTTTTTATAAGTTTGTAGGCCTGAACTTACGAGGATATTGTGCCCATTGTTTGTTTAGTCTACTTTTGAAAGAATTTATGGTGGGTGCCTCAATTACTGTATTAGGCAGTTTATTCCAAGATTCTACCACTCTGTAGGCAAATGATTCATTCCTTATATTAATTTTTGTCTTTTTTTTTAACAGTTTCTTAGAGTTTCCCCCGATACCAATATTAGGGGCGAGTGTGAAAAGTTTATTTTTGTCAATTATATCATTATTGTTTTGTGTTTGGATGACATCGGCCCACTCTCTTCTATATTCAAGTGTTGGTAGCCCTAACATTGCAAGTATTGTATGGTAAGGGAAATTGCTACCCACCATCCTGGTAGCCCTGTATTGGACATTTTCAATGGCAATTTTGACGAAGAAATAGGAGTTTTTCTCATCACCGGTATCAGTGCATCCCGTTTTGTATATGGATGTCTTACAACACAAATAAACAGACAGTTTCTAACAGAATTAAATATTAATTTTTTATTCAATTAACATTTATTCCGAAACAGACTACAAAACCTATATGCAAATCACTCTCGATTGTGCAGAAGCGAGTGATAGCATGGTACCAATACTACTAAAGAACCTAACCCGCCAAATAACGGCAAAATTACACTACAAAACTGTTTATCAAAACTCAATCCAGGTGTTCAGGTCATATAATAATGTATTTGTTCTGATTAAAAACATAGGTTTATTGATGGGTTCTAAAATACACGTGATTGAATATGCGTAAAATGAATTATGAGTTGGTACCTCTTAATTCGTTTGGCCTGACTGGTTAAAGTCATTAATATTGTGTCGACTGAGTTTGGATTCTCAAAATATGTAAGTTATATATATACCTCGTCATCAGTAGGTTTAGAAACGGTGTACATATGTTGTAAATTTTGCCTGGTGTTGGCAGGATAGCTACTTAAAATAATTTAGTATTGCATATATTTTCCAAAACAAAAACAAATATATGAAGCTAACTTCTTATAAACTTGTCTACTAAATGCATTACAAATTGTCTGAAACAGCCTCTCCACTTACCTATTAATTACTGTGTTTGGTCAATAGGGATTATAAATTTACATTACCGTATTTGTCACTATAGCGCCCCAAGCACTTAATTCTTAATTTTTTATGTTGCTATATTATTGTTAGAAACCTCTGCCTGGAAATATTCACAGTTTAAAACATGAAACTGTTTCATGATTTTCAATCAAACCCAACTATAGGTAGATTTTTATGAATTTTGACCTGAACTGACTGACGATACAGAGGCAACTGTTTACGTACAGCTTGAAAACAGCTTGCCTGGGGTGTTTATAGGGACAAATACGGTAAACAATGAACATAGCAGCATAACTATGTGGTAACATGTGCAATTATTGACAGCTGGAGGTTATTAACATTAGCTACTGTCTAAGCACTTTTTTACAGATGGCCTCAAGGTAAATAGGTTATTTGCTACCGCCTGAAAAAATAAAATATAGACTTTTTTTTTAAATGTGTAGAAACAGCATAATTATCCACTTACGACTGCAACAGCATTTGATTCCAGCATTTCTCCTGGCAGCATCACTGTGAAGTAGGCAATGTTTGCAAGGACGTAGATCACTGTCACCATGGGGATGGATATCCAAATAGCACGAGGAAGATTTCTGAAAATACATACCAATTTTTACATAAATCGACCATGGTCAGGTAGTTGATGCATGTAAGATTTCAAAAGAGAAACCAAAATGTCATGGTTACCTTGACCTTTGATCTAATAATCCCAGAAACAATTAGACGAGGCGATGGCGCGCTGTCATCACAAAACCCTGTTTGTTGCACTTTCAGTGTCATAGGTTGGTGGAACTACTCTCAAAGACCTTCAATTTCATATCCATGATAATATGGTTTGATGATGTTCCAGTGTTTGAACCCTGTGAACCAGGGACCCCTAGGGCAAACAGTGAAAAATAAAAACTGGTCCCGTCTTTCAAAACTGGAGAGAAGCCAATAAAACATAAGCTTGTTACATGTAATATCCAAAAAAGGAAATTAGTCACTAACGGCAACAACACACCTTACAGATCATCAAAACCAGACCAACTAGTTACTTAAAATGTCATCAGCTACATATATAGCCAAACCGACTACCAAAAGCCTAACCATTTACTTTGTCAACCGTTACTAAAAGCCCAACCGACTATCACAGGCCAAAACAAGCATAACCCTCTTCAACTACTACTGGCACCATTCAACCAAACCAGAGGCCAGTAGATAATGTCCACTACAGGCTATATAAGCAGGAGCTAGCATATTATACCTTCAAAATCTCTGAAGAATTCATGAATTCTGAGCCTCGAATAAGCTGACTATCTGAGTATTTTACTCACTCTTTTACAAATACCCTCATTCAAGTATCAGAAGTCATAAAATATAATACTAAACAAGAAAATCGGTAGAACCGATGTATGCTCCCCAAAATGTATCCTCAATTTATCAGCAGTTTTCAATTAGTAGTTTTTGACTTACGATCCAGACAAAAATTCTAAGCATAAAATTACAAAGGGCAATAACTCTAATCTTAATAAGACAGTTACAGTTCTTGCACTCTGCACTTCCTCTCATTGCCCTCTATCATTGTGATTGTGTGAAGTTTCACTGCAGTCCAATCAGTAGTTTTGAAGATAAAAAATTCGGACAAAAATTCTAAGTTTAAAATTACAAAGGGAAATAACTCAAATTTAAAAGATGACTTGAGTTATGGTTCTTGCACTCTAAACTTCCTCTCATTGCCCTCTATCATTGTGTGAAGTTTCATCAGATGTTTTGAAGAAGTTTGGACAAAAGTGGGACGGACTGAAGGACGGACAAAGCGGCGACTATAATTATGCTCCCCTGAAAATTTCGATAGCATAAAAATACTATAAACTTTTAAAAATCATGTCAGAGTATTATACATGTATTATATGACTTGTCCCATGGAAGAGTTGTGTTTAAAACTGAATTATGAAAATGTTCTTTCATGGAGTACAGAAGCTCTTGAAGATTTTCTTTTTGTTTTATTTAACCAGGTCAATCAAAATTGTTTTTTCTTTTAAAATTTCATTTATAAAAATGCATACATTCCTTTTGATTTAAACCTGGGTTGACAACATCTCCCATGCTACTCATTCATTTTGAATGAATGAATGGTGTTTTATGGCACGTCGACACATAAATAGGTCATATTGTGCGCAAGAATCTGAGGAGTTAAAAACTCGTGCAGGCAAACATTATCTGAAGCCCTGGGTAAATAAGAATGAGCTAGGCTAGCAAATAACTTCAAAACCTCCTGAAGAGTTCATATTCAATGAACGAAAACTGGACAGGCCATCTAGTAAATGACTTAAGCCACTTAATACCCATAATTATGGCATCAATTAGGTTTTCAGATATGGCAATTTATGAGTCATTCACTGTGGCCAAATAAGTGGAAAGTCAACATCTTGAGCATCAAAATCTGAAATCCACCTGTTCGAATATTTGGCCTGTGTCTAAATTGTAAATTGTAAGCCCGAAATGCCCGTTATTCAATATGTGTAATCTTTCAAACATTAATATATTCAATGGTCAAAGAGGTTTAATCATTTAATGACACACTATGGAATTTTGTACTTAACATTTAAATAAATGAGAAAGGAATGACCATACTTAATGTTTACCAAAACACCACGATGGATTACCTGAATTCTTTTGAACTTCAACTTCAGCATTTATGTCATTATTAATGAGAATTTAAAAACGATACACAATAAAACTATAAGATAAACATGCCAACTACTGTCGGATTGTCACCCTAAAATTAGGCCAAATAAAATTATACCTGTGTTTACTGTAACATTGCTGAAAAAAATAGGGTAGGTTGGTAGGCATTTTTTTTTGATTTTTTTTTTGGCGAAGTAACATTTAAGGTGGCGATGAGCTTTGATGAATGGGAAAATGCGGTATTTTAAAAACTACAATAGATAACAAATGAAATTGTGTATGTGTTATTGTTCGTTTTATCAAACAATTAAGAAAACACAACTCTTAAACATTATTCGGTGGTATCATTTAATCACCTCAGGTCAATTCACTTCAGATTGTTGTTTTCGATCGCGTTTTCAACACGCACTTGTCTAATTGTTCAGCTATACGCAATCTCATTGGATAAGGCGTGTGTATTCCCTGTACAGTCTAATTTGTAAACAAAAAATTGCGAGGTGCGAAAAATTGCCTCCGGGATCTCATAGTTGTAGGCAAGTATGCTCCCCACGGGGTTTCTGCTGTGATCGATCAAAGCAATTAGCATAATCCCTTCCCAGAGATTTCTATGCCTGTCCTGAGACATAAACAACAGGTCAATTAAAGGACTGGTTACACTTCGCTTGCGGGCGGGAAAAAAGCGAAGTGGTCAATCTGAAGGCGACTTAAACTTCGCCGTCTGCTAAAAAAAAAAGCGAAGTCATGGAGGATAAAGCGACTTTTCATGTCGCCCTCCAGTTTGAACACTGTTTATGCATTATGCTTCTCAGAGAGGTTTAATCACAAATTTCTAAATAAAAAAGCATTTTTATACCATAAAATTTGGCATGTAAATACACTAAACATTACTCTATACAGATATATAAAATTATTATATAATGTATTTGTTTTCTATACTTTCTAAAACAAAACTTTTATTCCTAACTGTCAAATTTTGAATGTTAGTGCATCTATTAATAGCTGTACCTGTAAAAATAAGATCAGTGATTGGTCAGAATGCTGAAACCCTTATCTTGAAGCAGACGAAATACTAACTGGCTACAGTGTATACATAATGGTGGTAGGGCCTACCGAATGCTGGGGTTTAAGAGCTACACACCACTGCCTTTCGTGGGTTCGCTCCCTGGCAGACGCGTGTCTGCTGGGAAATTTCACCCTTCATCTCATCTCTCTGAGGTTGCTGTCACGATATAAGCTAATGTGTTAACGGGACTTTAAACCCAATTTCATTTCATCTTTAGAAGATTTAATATGCTTGTCTATATGAAGTTGTTTGTTTGAATGTGTTTTGCATCGTTTTAGCACATTTTAGGCCATATAACTATGATGTCGATTTCTTTGTGGTAGAGGCAGACCACACCATTTTCCTGGGTAGAACCAATATTGTATACCTCCCACCATCCGTAAGAATCGATTATGGAGAACTCCTTTTGTAGATTGTTTTTTATGACTACATTTTTCTATTCTGGTTAGGTTTAATAGTATAAATTAGTAGATTTAAATATTTTCACTAATTAGTTCAAGGCTGACACTGTTATATGAGGCTCACAAATGGTGGATTAGTGGTTTGACTGAACACCGAGCACCAGATTAGGTTACTTGGTTAAGTAAGATATGATCAATAGGTGTTCAACAGTCGATAATACTGTCACAGTGGCTGAATTGCTTTAAATTGTTCTGCATTAATTGTATCGACAGCTTTAATAATTTGCTGATAAATAATAAACATGTGATACCTGGTCTTCTAATAATTACTTTAACCATGTTAACTTAAACTGTAAAAGGCAGTTAAACTAGAACTATCACTGAAGGTGATGAATACCCCCACTGTTTTGCTATAGCCGATGATGGGCAAAATGAAGAATAATGAATGTCTAAAATATCTATTTTATAATGTGAAAGAAATTCTAAGTAAAACAAAGGTCCATAACTCTGTAAAAAATGTTTACAGAATCGAAACCTTTAATTCAGAGACGCATCATATCATCACGTGTGAACTGGGTGTCAAGTGTAACAACAATCCATGAAGAGTGTTAAAGTGAAAGCCACATGAGGTTCATTATAGAGTGAAAAATTAAGTCAAATAAAGGGTCATAATTCTGTAATAAATTAGGCATCATTGTGTGAAGTAGAAGGACATAAGGTAATCAGTTGTTATGTGTACATGACGTTTGGGAACAATCAATTCGAAAATGTTTGAGAACAAATTTGTTAACAGGTCATTATACAATTTTAGAGTGGAAAATTCTAAGTGAAACAAAGGGCCATAATTCTGTAATAAACTAGGCAATCAGTGATGGGTGATGTACAGGGACATAAGGTAATCAGTTGTTATGTGTACATGACGTTTGGGAACAATCAATTCGAAAATATTTGAGAACAAATTTGTTAACAGGTCATTATACAATATTAAAGTGGAAAATTCTAAGTGAAACAAAGGGCCATAATTCTGTAATAAATTAGGCAATCAATGATGGGGGAATGAAGAGGGACATAAGGTCATCAATTGTTATGTGTCTATTAAGTTTGGGAACATTCAATTCAAACATGTTTGAGAAAAACGTGTTAACAGGTCATTATACAATATTAGAGTGGAAAATTTTAAGTGAAACAAAGGGCCATAATTCTGTAATAAACTAGGCAATCAATGATGGGTGATGCAGAGGGACATAAGGTCATCAGTTGTTATGAGTATATGAAGTTTGGGAAAAATCCATTCAAAGGTGTTTGAGATATGCAAGTGTTAAAAATGTGTTGCACGACGGGACAGGACGGGAGGAACAAAATTGTGTTACGTGACAGGACGGGACGCGACGGGACAACATTGTGTTACTTGATGAGACATGGGGACAGCGTGATTCTATATAGCTCCCACTTCACTTTGTGAAAGCGGGGTATACATATGATTTAGATGGAATATATGTGATATATATGTGAATGAGTGGTGGATATATATAGAATGTGTGTGATGCATGTGAATGAGTGGGGAATATATATAGGATGTGTGTGATGCATGTGAATGAGTGGGGGATATACAGTGTATTAGGCAGAAATTCAAGAACTGGGTGTGCTAATATGCAAACAGGGTTTGCAAAATAATTTGCTAACACGTGCTACGCGCCAATTCACGACAAGTGGGTGTCTCTGGGGTAATTTATTTTCACAGATAAAGGTGAAAAAGGTGCATTTTAGATAATATTTCCTCTATAAATGTACATAAACATAACAATATCGAGAAAGTAAGAGTTTGAAAGTGTTGTTTAGCAAAAAAATAAAAAAATAAATAAATAAATCACCCCACCCACTCCTCCAAATATTGGCCGCGATTTTTCAGAAACCGCCGTGCAAAAGCTGCTGAACGGTTGGCTGGCTAATACACTGGGGATATATGTAATATGTGTGTGATATACGTAAATGAGTGGGGGATATATATAGAATGTGTGTGCTATAGGTAAACGAGTGGTGGATATATCTAGAATGTGTGTGATATATGTAAATGAATGGGGGATATATATAGAATGTGTGTGATATATGTAAATGAGTGGTAGATATATATAGAATGTGTGTGATATATGTAAATGAATGGGGGATATATATATATATATAATGTGTGATATATATAGAATGTGTGTGATATATGTGAATACGTGGGAGATATATATAGAATGTGTGTGTGATACATGTGAATGAGTGGTGGATATATATAGAATATGTGTGATATATGTTAATGAGTGGTGGATATATATAGCATGTGTGTGATATATGTTAATGAGTGGTGGATATATAAAGCATGTGTGTGATATATGTGAATGAGTGGTGGATATATATAGAATGTGTGTGATACATGTGAATGAGTGGTGGATATATATAGAATATGTGTGATATATGTTAATGAGTGGTGGATATATATAGCATGTGTGTGATATATGTGAATGAGTGGTGGATATATATAGAATGTGTGTGATACATGTGAATGAGTGGTGGATATATATATATATAATATGTGTGATATATGTTAATGAGTGGTGGATATATATAGCATGTGTGTGATATATGTTAATGAGTGGTGGATATATATAGAATATGTGTGATATATGTTAATGAGTGGTGGATATATAAAGCATGTGTGTGATATGTTAATGAGTGGTGGATATATATATAGAATGTGTGTGATACAAGTTAATGAGTGGTGGATATATATAGAATGTGTGTGATATGTTAATGAGTGGTGGATATATATAGAATGTGTGTGATACATGTTAATGAGTGGTGGATATATATAGAATGTGTGTGATACATGTTAATGAGTGGTGGATATATATAGAATGTGTGTGATACATGTTAATGAGTGGTGGATATATATAGAATGTGTGTGATATGTTAATGAGTGGTGGATATATATAGAATATGTGTGATACATGTGAATGAGTGAGGGATAGATGGAATATTCGTGATATATGTAAATGAGTGGGGTATAAATAAAACGTGTGCATATTTTAGTTATACCCCACTCATTGCTATATGTAAATGAGTGGGTGATATATAGAATATTTGTGATATATGTAAATGAGGGGGGGATAGCTGGAATGTTTGTGATATCTGAGTAAGGTAATAAAACATACCTGTATGGGTCTTTCAATTCTTCTGTGACAAAGTTCAAGTAATTCCTGAAAAGAAAAGTTTCAAAAGCATTAAAACACCGTCCAATAACATAACGTAAGATTTTTAAAGATTTCCTATATAAATAACTTTATGTAAAACTGTCCCTGGAGTGGGGCCAGATTTGACCGCATGCTCGCAATTTGAACAAACTTAGTAGAGGACCATAAGCTGATGCTGCTTGTCATATATGTGACCTCTGTGACTTGTGATTTCAGAGAAGAAGACAATCTATATATACAAACTTTGGATCCCCAGGGCACGGCCATTTTTACCCTCGGGACTTCATTTGAACAAACTTGACAGTCCAGGGGTTGGCAATCATTAACAAAGAAAAACAGTCGAAACAAGTTCAGTGGATCTTGAGAAGAACATTTTTTTATGGTTTCAATCTTATAAGGGTAATGGCGATGGCGGTCATCTTGGATGTCGCGTTGACCTAATTTTAACAAATTTAAAAACCATTGACCTTAGGATCATCCATGTGAAGATTGGTCAAAACTCATCAAGACGTTTCAGAGATGCTGTTTACAATTTTTGACAAACGGACGGATGGTGGACAAAAAGTGACCACAGTATCTCACTTGGACCTTTGGCAAAGGTGAGCTAATAAAACAGTTGTAACATAGTTAATTAATGACACACAGAAAAAAATTGATGCCCTAAATTGTAAACACTATCTTTTATCTTTTAAAGCCACTTTGTTCTTTATCAGACTTTTTAACCAAGATAACACTTTCATCTTGATTTCACCTTCACCTTTTATTGTGTTCTTTCTGTTTTTCTTATCATCTTTTAGATACTCACAACCACATGGCACACTTATGCCCTGCACATAATCTTTGAAAGTGTTGCAGTATACATAGATAGATAGATAAGTCATCATAGATAGATAGATAAGAGTCATAATTGCTTTACTTAACTTTCCAATGTGTTTAATTAAAACAAAAGAATCTAACAATATGGTAAAGGATGGCACCCCTGGATATACCGTACTTCACCAAATAAGACCACCCATCCCAACAGTCCCGCTAGTGCCCCCACATCCATTTTTGCCATAGCTTTCGACCTAGCGGTCTTCAGCAGTGACGTTTATTTGTTGTATATACACGGAAATGACCGTTATATATATATAATGCCTGGAAGTCCAACATGTCTTAGGTGGGTCTGTATGTCCTCATTACAACATTGGTGTAACACGTGTGTGGCAAAAATGAAAGATAAAGCGATCCTTGTGTTTTGGTCAGGTCACGCTAGAATCCTACAATACACCAATGTTGAATAATAGATCATTCAACATAATTCAAAAGGGAATAGGGAACAGAACATTCTTATAATTGAAGGAAGACTGACACACTTAAAAGCAATAGCAGTCTCCGTAAACAATACAATAATTGTTTAAAATTATAACTTATGGCTTCTTGTAATCAGAAAATATCACAGCGTTAAAAGTAAAATAAAAAAGTTAATTCATAACCATGCAAGTGTGAAAACAAAATCAGACAAAAGATGTTTGATAAAATCAACCTGACAATATGTAATTATCGTATCTCATCATCCACAGGGTTTTCCTAATCACAGGAGCATATTCGTACAATAAAAGAAACCTCGTGCAGCCATTATTATCTTTTGTTTCATGAGCTTTCCAAATTCCTCAACCATCCATTTATCTCAAGATAACATACTGAAAGTATCAAATTTTGCAAACATTACCATTTGTTGTCAAATGATGGCTTAAAAAAAACAGATTAACAAACAACATTTTGTGTTGGTTTTGGATCTAACGATATCTGCAGTGTTTAGAAGGGTGTCTCTAATTTCCTAAATTCTATCATCTATTTATTCAAATAAAAAAGCGTATGGCAAGACAGTGCATCTAAAATGTAAGGTTTGTTGACCCCAAAAAAGCTATGAAACAATAGTTTTCAAAAATAAAACTTTGTTTTTTGGCCCTTGCATACTCAGGTTGCATAACTCACCGATATCTTGTACAATCTAGTTTTTAAAGCCAGTTTTGTTTTTACAAGGTCATTCCGCAGTTTTCCAACGCAATATCATGTATTACAATATTTGCAAAACAGTTCGTTATAGTGTTTAACGATTTTTTTTAAATGCTTTTAACAAACATTTTCACAAACTATGTTGTTTCCTTAGAAATCCCAAAATATTGATACAGAAGAAATTTAGGAAACTTGTTTTAGTCTAACATTATCTAGCCAATCACAGCAGGGCCTTTTTTCAGAAATTTGGGAAGGAGCCCTAGCTTTTTTGTGGAGAAAAAAATGATTTTCAAAGTTTTGGAGAAAAATATTCACAATAAATTGTTGGTAAAAAGTGATCTACCTTTTTACGTTCACTTGCATTAACATTTAAAGAAGAGAAACACAGTAAAGGGAAACAGTCATTTTTATTTGTTTTAATTTACAATTAACTTTAATGTTTTTTTATGTTGCTTTCAGTTTCACTATCTGGTGTTACATTATTGTCTTCTTAAAGAAATTTGTTATCATTTTGCTGCTTGTAGAATCCTTTTTTTTTCAGTCCGAAACTATTAACAATCTGTTTTTGGTCACGATTGGCGTAAAGTCGTAAAATCGCGCATTTTCAACATCTCGATCACCATGTGGAATAATGATACCGAAGAAGGACGTGATATTCCGACTATCTACGATTTTGTCAAGAACTTCAGCGATGCTATGATGAATATCAGAGGCGATTCATAAAATTTAGTTTCGATCCAACCTCATTAAAATCAAATCCTAAATACTCTTTGATACTCTCCGCTTATAGGATCTGACAACACTGCCTTGGAGGTCACGTCAGAAGACCTTTCATCTAATCAATATTCACAAGAAGATCAACTAAATTCAACCAATGAAATCACGCGTTTCATATGCACTTTTGCTTTGGTCAACAAAGAAGGGTAAAAAGGCCCTGCACTGCCTCTGATGAAATCACATGATTTTAAAGGGACACATGACAATCTAGATTTGCTAAAACCTCGCTGCGTCCCATTTGTTTTTCTACATAATTTGCATTTGTTCAATCAGTAATATTAATTATAAGAATTGTATAAAGCAAATTGTTTTTGCATACTAGCTGATGATAACATTTCACCAATAATATATTCAAACATATGGCCATAATAAATTAATTGCTAGATTATCATCCCGCCCGTTGTTTTATGCTGCCCATGGCAATTTTTATTTCTTCAAAAAACAAAACTTAAATAACAATAATAAAAATTCGATCGGCGCCGATTTTCCGAACAGCTTTCAGCGTTTTACCACTGTTTTGAGAGCCGCATTTTAAACCTGTCCACTGAAACCCAGAAACGTAATATTATCATATACATTTTTGGCCCATAATATGCACAAAATTACCCTACAATAAGCTCTTGAGAATTGAGCCATATCATAAATGCGGTCCGATATGCCAAATTTAGGTCATGTGACTGGGCCGAAAATGCATATCCATATTGGCCCGGTCACCTGACCGTTATTGGCCTGGTCACCTGACTGGGCCAATAACCCTCACCTGACCGTTACGATTAATGGCGATTGTTTTTTGTGGCGATTGTTTTTTTAAACCATAACTTTGACGTTAAACCCGTCAATGACATGACGTAACCGAAGTGACGTCAACTAACATAACTGACGTCATTTAAATAAGCGTTAAAATGGAAGCCGACGAGAGGACGTTAGCGCCAGTGCCTAACAGCTTATTTTACTTATTGTACTTAGATGGACAAATTACTGAGCGAAGGCATCATGAAGTAAATGAAACTGACATAGGATTTTTGTCAACAAAGCGAGGAATGTAACTAGATCTACAGAAAAACAGACTAAATCTGGCTTGACATTTTTCCACGGAGTGGTTTCGCTCGACCAGAGTAACTGAAGAAATTGGCTTCAAGGAGTTGGACGGTCTATATTGGAAATTTTATTCTGAGTAGAATCTATAGTCTAACAAAACTGAATACCAGCCAGACTTGATGAAATCAGTCCAGGCCATCATCAACTGGTACTTAATCGGGAAGAGGTACCTTTAGATAAGGAGTTTCAGCATTCAAGGGGTGTACTGACAGCCACAAGAAATGCTCTGAAACAGCAAGAAAGGGAAATAAAGAAAACGAAATAGGAATGGAATGGACGAATTGAAAAAGAAAAATGAGAGAGAATAAACTACAAACAATAAATTTAAGTTAAAACTACATGTCCTGTTGTTTTCGTTCATTCATTTTTGCTATTTTTATTTTATAAATTAATTCGGTAAATTTAACAGTTTAATATCTTTTGATTTTTTATATGTAAAATCCCAGTGAAAATGCGTACCGTATTTATATATGATAAAAAGATTAAAGCCTTCGGGCCTATATTGGGGTCTCGGGCCGATATGACAGACAATAACGCACCACCCATGTATTAATCTCTAATTAACCGGTGTTAAGGTACATAATATTCTTCTCAAAACAACGCGAAATTAGAAAATTAAATGGGGAAAAATGGTGTTTGTTATCATTAAAGAGGTAAAGGGTGTTGCAATTACCAAAGACTGGTTTGGGTGCAATATTGCAGTGGATATTACATCGTTACTACACGTTTGTAATGATTTTTTTATGTGGAAAATTATATAAACAATTTGTGCCTAGGCAATAATGCCAATATTCCATATAAATATACAAGTATACTCCTCTGAAAATACAAAGCATATCAAACAATTTCCACCCTAGAGGCGTGCCGAGGTGGGGGTAGTGGGGGCTGGGTGTGTCTGGAGGGGGAGGGTGGGGGTGAGGTAAATTCGGTCGAATATCTATTTATCTTTCTCAATAAAATGTAATGATTACGGGTATATCAGTATAATTTGCTCCAGGGTCACCATGGTACTCTGGGTTAGAGGTCAAAAGTTCAAATACACAAATAAGCTATAAAAAAAAGTCATTTACAGTGTCATACATGTATACAGAAAAGCATAAATAGTACTATTTCTGATCTGAGTATCAAAGAACAATCAAAGCAATTACAAAGTAACATCATGTAAAATGGATACAGGGTTAAACACTGTAAAGGGAATTGGCATTCATTCTAGTTTTAATGCTTGATAAAGACTTCAAGATTTCCATACGTCCCTACCACCAACATCCAGCACTCCAAAATAGTGTATCACCACCAAGTTACAGTACAAGTAAAACTGTAAACAGAAGTTACATACCATCCGGCAAAAGAGAAGAGTCCCGAGTAGAAAGCGAAGGCAATACTGCCTGGGTTTGTCTGCGTCCCTTCCCAAGGATCCTCAAAACTCTCAACCTGCTCATCTGAAATAGCAGAAAAATGTGTTATAAATATTTATACATGTGAGCCGCAACACACGAAAACGTCCCTTCGGACGTTTAGAAGACAACGTCATAAAGTAACAATTTATGACGTAGGCTGGTAATCAATTACTTACTAATCAAATTTCTCACCACTTCCGCGTTTACCTAATTATTATATCATAGGGAATATGTTTGCTTAATATATTGCGTATATATTTTTTTTAAAGATTGGACATTTTTACCCCAGAATTGGGAAAAAAATAGAGGTTTTTGCAATTCGGAAGATGCCATATTTCGGCACCACTTAAATAGGTTAAAAAAGCCCTGGCCTGATTTTTTGTCATTATAAAAAACCTGGATTAGAACATTATACTGCCAGTATGTGTTGAGCTCTCATCAATCACGATCACCAAGGCACATACACATTTTACAATGCAATTAGGCCATGGGGCCCAGCCACTCACTGTATAAAAACAGTAGCCAAGTATGACTGCAGTAAAAAACAATATTTCAAATGTAATACTTACGCTAAATAAAATTATACCTGAGTTTACTGTAACCCGACCGACCCTCTGTAAATACCCCCCGACTCATTTTTTTTTATTTAAAAAAAAATTGAAAAAAAAAAAAAATGTTCACACGATCATGGTGCAATTTTCAATTTTGCAGTGCGGTTTTGAGAGCGTGTGAATTTTACGGTACACAGTGTACAGGTATAAAACAGTCAAAATGGCGTCTCCTAGAGCTGTTTTGGTTGTACAAGTTGGAAAAGAGTCAGTTGTTCCTAGGCCTTTTGGAAAACAATAAAACATACAAAATTTCATATTGTTATCTATTGAAGTTTTTAAAATACCACATTTTCCCATTCATCAAAGCTCATCGCCACCTTAAATGTAACTTCGCCAAAAAAATTAAATAAAATAAAATGCCTACCTACCTACCCTATTTTTTTCAGAAATGTTACAGTAAACACAGGTATAATTTTATTTGGCCTTACCAAAATGCCGCAAATAAATGCGGTGTATAAGCCCTGAGAATAAATATGGTATACATTATTCAATTTGTAATATACATTAACATGAGCCCAGGACTACTTACGTGTGAAGAACTTCACAAACCCCGTCACAATGATCATGATGAGGGCTATGATCTTGGTCACTGTGAAGATGTCCTGTACACGAGTCGCCCATTTCACCGCCGTACAATTAACAAATGTCAGGATTGCTGCAACAAAAACAGATCAGTTTTAATTTAATAATTTATTGCAACATCTCAAGTGGTGTTACAATCAACTCCAAGATAACCCCAGACTTCAGAAAGGTACAAATATTATGTTTTACTTGTAAGTTTTATCTTGTGTGTATTTGTCAATTTCCATTTTTCTTTCATTTCAGCCTGTTGGCCGGCATTTGTTGATTTACATATATACATAATTTGTATTGCTACCATATCATCTCTTGTTTGTAGATAGTTTTATCTTTATACGTTTACATTATTTTTAATTACTACTTCATTCCTTCATGTTTTTGCGCGCAATATGACCTATTTATGTGTCGATGTGCCGTAAAACACCATTCATTCATTCATTATACGTTAAGAATAACTAAGCTTTTTGGCTTGCACCTTCGGGTGCTAAGCTTTGGGTGCTAACCTTATTTTCAGAGTGTACATTTTTATCTGTAAACCAATTATACGTACCATATAATCCCTAATAAACGCCCCCGGGGGGACATAACATTTTTTTGGAAAGGGGGCATTTATTTGAGACAAAAATACATAATTTAACTTTTTAATCAGACATTATTTAATGATTTTCTTTATTAAGAAAACCAAAGTCTGCATGTCAATCAATCAATTAATGCATCGGATTTTAAGTTTTCTAGTGATTTTGTCTGTTCCATTTTGTGAATGAAACAGATTAACTTGCATATTTTGGTAAGTTTAAAAAAATATATTTCTGAAAAAAGGAGGGGGCGTTTATTAGGGATTAAACGGTATTTTAAATTTGACTGAACTAGAATAGTTTATAAAATATTTTTGACAATATAACACTTATTCCAATTAGATCAATAACAGAAAGACTTAAAGGGCCTAGAGGCGATCCGGAGGTATTATGGGTGCCAATCCAAATCTGGATAAAACCATCATTTGTGTTTCAGTTTTATATGCACTAGATCCTTACCATAACTATTCTTCATGAAATAGTTTGGGCTGGAAAACTAGACGACTCACCTAGTTTTTATTGTATAATCATTACTGTATAATCATTACTATTACTTCATATGATGCTTTAAAGTTCTTGCATTAGTATGTTTTGTGATTGAAGTATACTTTACAAGAGTTAGCAATATGACTAAACATTTTCATAGAAAATAACTGAACCGAAGGTAACATTAATTTAATGCATATGCAAATTTCATATGAACTGAGGCACATTAAATATGAGGGTTTTCATTGGTATTTGGAATTAAACCAATAACTCTTCACCTCCAGTCCCTTTAAAGGGACTTACTTTCAAAATTGAAAACAAAATATCAATAAAACTGATCTTAAAATGGTTTGAAAATAAGTTATACAAAAAAACTACACTGTGACCCCACATGTCCAAACACCTAATTCTGTTTTTGTTATGTAGTCCGGAATAATAAATGTATGTATACATGTAGGTTTTTATCAGTCATGCTTGCTCTATTTTGTTATTCCTCGATCATTTCCAGAGAACCATCATTATGTACCCAAACAAATAAAAATACTAAAGGTTGAAAATAGATCACTGCCTCAATATTAATATTTATGATTTTTAGAAACAAACAAAAATTGCCGGGTTATCCAAGCATCAATACTTGATATAACAGATATCAAGAAAATAGATATCAGAGCAACACCTTTAGAAATGGAATTTTCATATAACAGGGACATACGACAATCTTATTTTGTGAAAATGTTGCAGCATCCTGTTAGTTTTTCTACGTAACAATTAAACATGTATATTTGCAAATCATTATTAACAATGATTTGAACAGGGGTTTTTTGCATATAATTACTTGTTGATAAGTTGATAGCTAAACAGGTTAACTGGACAAAACATACCCAATTTAGTAACTACTTAAAGACTGCCGTATGCCACTTTAACAATTTAACTGGACAAAACAGACCCATTTTTAGTAAATTGTGTCTTTTTTGTCCAGTTTAGCTTGGTAAACTGGGTATTTTTTGTCCAGTTAAACTGTTCAAGAGCACAGTTTCAAATATGCACTAGTCCGGTAGCCTGATTGAGGCTAGTAAAAATGCTGCCGGCCTACCAAATGTTTGTGTCGGTATAGTCCTATGGGCTGCAGTAACAAAAACTGTTCAATAAGAAATAAATTATAAATTAATAGATTGTGTAGTGACAGCACTTTTCAAACCTAAACCTTTAAGCATCGTCTGATCGAGATGTTTTTATGTGCTTGGGTAACCTTGCATACATAAGAACTGTGCAGATACCTTCAACAGCATTTAAAATGTATACAAAGAAACCAAAACTCTAACTAAAATAGCAAGATCGGTGGTCTAATAAACTAAAAATGTTAATTTCTAGCCCAGTTAAGAACTTAAGAGGCATATGGCAATCTTGAAGTCGTTATCAGAATTTAGTGCACTTGCACCACTTTTTTAATAAAATCGTAGCAAATGTTGGTGGTTTTATTAATATTTGGATAGCCTTAATTCCAATTATTTTAAAGGGACTGTATGCGATATGGAACGATAATGGGCGTCAATCTAAATTACATGTAAAAGCATCATAATGTGTTCCCATTGCATATTTGATGTACATATGCACTATAAACTAGGCCGCATAAAATAATTAATTGAAATATTGTTAATGAAATAGTTTGGTTACTCGGCTAGTTTGGGGTGCATAAATCATTAATATTAGTTCATGATGCTTTATGGTTTCAATAAATTCTTGTTCTGTATTCCAACTACAATTTATTTAATGTACAACTGTTATAAACAATATGAACCCCATATATGTAAATGAATATTGGTGATTTAACAGAAAATAAACGAGTTGCTGTATTTTCCAGTCCAAAAATTTGCATAAGGCCAAAAAAATAAATAAGTGTTTCCTATTATAAACCCATACAAGTTGATGATACAACTGAAAGTTTCTCTGTGATGTCAGTTTACCTCGATATATTGTGATAAATCATTGTTCAGAACAAATTTATTTATTTTTTTATTTTTATCTTTTCATAAAAAGTTTCAGGGTCGGGTCGGTCGGGCCACCGGAAAAACAGGTTTTGTATTTTTTGCCTAAATAATAATTCAACCAAACTTAATATGTGGCTCATTTAATGCATACATGTGCACAATGGAAGCACATCATGAGGGTTTCTCTTGTATTTGTACTGGTACCAAGTACTCTTTCATGTCACCTCCATCCCTTCAACAGGTTAAAGTTCTCCGGCCATGTTTTGTTTCACGAACATGTTTATGTTTATTTAAATCGAAATCAAGACATAAAAATTGATATTTACAATTCACACATTGCAATATCTGTGAAAAGCGAGAATAAGATTTTATTTGATGACGTAGAAAACTTTGAACAGGTAAATTAATCCACAGGGCAATAGTTGTGCAGCATTACAATTCAGATTTACCTCATTTCCCCGTGCAGTCACCCAGTGGTAAAAGATGCAAATAATACTTATTTTTACATACAACTTAGTAGCGGTTTTAAATATATGTTTCTCTCCGGGACTATCAAGAAATGTTCGTATGATGTTTTAGAGTTAAATTTGTTAATTGATCATACTACAAAAAGGGTGGCCATTCACCTTTAAAGGTACATCCTCCCTTTTATGAAATTAGCCATCCCAAGATGTTACAATACAATACAATATCTTTTATTCACTCAATTCACATTTACATGAATATAACAAAATTTAAATCATCAACTCACCACTGTCTATTTTTTAACGACTAACCTAAAATGATTGGTTTGTAATTGATATCACAGACATAATAATGTGTTCTTAGGTATTGTGTTGATATGCTGGATTTAACATTTAATCGGTGCTCCAGATAAGCTTTTCTGTGAAACGACATTTCATTCACTAGTCAAATAAATCTGCAATAATGATTTTGAAAAAATTACAAGTACTAATTTAACAGAGCTGTAGACAAAAACTCTCTGGTTTTTAAAATTGTGAGTATCTTTACTCATCAATTTACTACAAAAACTCTAAACTTTTAAAAATCATGAGTATTATATTTGTATGATTGTCCTGTAGATCAGTTTATTCCATATGTTTATGATGGCAATTGTTCTAAGCATAAGTCATACAAAGGCCATACAGTCTTTTGTTTAACTTAACATCAATTTAATCAGAATGTTTTTGTTTTTTTAAATGTATTAAATCGATTCACATCCATAAACTATTTTTATAAAAATGTGTTTTACTCTGAGCATGTTCCATGTTACTCATTGCAGTCAAAAATTATCTACAGCTCTGTAATTATCTACAGCTCTGTAATTATCATACTTCTGTTGCTTTTTCGTGCCATTTTGTTGACTGAAATTGTATGTTTCCCAAATGTTAATGCTGAATTGATTATCTGGGGGCTCTGCAATGGACTGTAAATAAATATTAATGTGACTAGAGTCAATCTGGTATTATGTGTGTTAATATAACTACAAAGAAAACCCACCACACTGTGCTTCTGTCTCTTATAATCTTTGCAAATGTTCAATAGGTCACACCTCCTTTATTATTCCTGACATTTTATAATTCTTTCAGCTTTTTTCAAGCTTTTTTCAAGTTTTTGCAGAGCCCTTTTAAATAAATTGTGTTTGAAAATAGTACATCAACCCTTTTAATGTACATGTACACTAACTAGACCCCAAAGTATGTCTGATTTAATTAGTGTTAATGAAATAGTTTGGTCTTGAAGACTTGACGACTTGGCTATTTGTGCTGTATAAATCATTGATTCATGTGATACTTCAAGGTATTAATAAATTCCTGTTTTGGTATCACAGAACACTTTTATTGAATTATGTGTACAACTGACTGTAAGCAATAAAAATCTCATATTTATATAAATTAAGATTCAGGATTCAACAACAAAAACTCGCCAATTTCATCCAGTTACATTTTTTCCAGCCCAAACATTTTCATAAACAATAATCGTCATATCGGGTACTACAGAAAGGTACCCGGTGTACATTTATGTATACAGAAGTACCCGAAAATCTTTGAATTCCAGAACGGCCCCCAAATATACAGAAACGTACCCGGACAAACAAGATCTCATTGGCGGAATTGAAAAAATGTACAACTTGATAAAACAACTACTTAAACAATATTGTTTATCTTTAATTATTGTGTTATTGTTCTTAAAAACATATTTAGACTGCCATAGTTAGAAATAATATACTGAACGTATTGTCGTAAAACTGGAAGTTGTAAATCATCAAACCCCCGCGCAAAAAAGTAAACAAATATACAGCTCGTTATTCAAATATTTAGACCAACTGCATTCCTTTAAGGCGGAGGCAACTGCGAGCGGCTTTTAAAAAATGAATCGATTTAACTTTGTAAACGATGAAAGTTTCGTTTCCGTGACGTAACAGTACGCGTTACGGCCGCGTTTTATGACATTTTAATTTGTCTCGGGTACATTTATGTATATTTTGGGGCCTTTCTGGATTTCGATGATTTTCGGGTACGTTTCTGTAAACATATTAAATGTACCCCGGGTGCCTTTCTGTAGTACCCGGTACGACAATTACCCCATCAGCAACAATAATAATTAATAAAACTGAATGTAAACATGCAATTTAATATACATGTCAATATATTCATATTTCAAATCTGAGGGACATTATGACCATTTCTATAGACTACCATCAATCACTCTTCTAAATTCTAGATTGCCTTTAGCCCCTTTAAAAAACGCCTCATAATCATTAGTTATTTATAATCAATACCAGTATTTTAACTGGTTTATTCTTGCATCATATTTAATCAATAAGCCATGCACAGATTTTAATCACCACACCCTGGCCTACCACCCTCGTGCCTACCATGTGGGTGATGCAATTGTTACCATGTGCACGATCAAATAGAGTGGCCTCTTACTTGATTGATTATGAGGCACACCACGGGGTTTGTTTACAATCGATAAAATGGCAATGTATAGTTTCCACCTATACTTACTTATGCACAGAGCTGCTAACAGGCTTGCTGCACTTGACGGGACTTCACATCCTGGAAAGAATGGCTGCAGGACATAATGAGAAAATGTTAAAGCTGTTATGGCATTTCCTGTCGGGACTATTATCACTAGAGCCACCCATAAATAAAGAAATGCTGGTAAATGTCCAAATGCTTCCATGATGTACGCATAATCTGCGCCAGATTTCAGAATGCATGTTCCAAGTTCCGCGTAGCACAGGGCTCCAATGAGGGAAATAACACCACACATTCCCCATATCGAGAGTGACATACCCACGGACCCCGCTTCCATCAAGACACCCTTGGGGCTGATGAATATACCGCTTCCCACGATGCACCCCACAATGAGGGCAATCGCATCCTTAAGTCCGATTTCTTTCTTTAACCTTATACGTCCCGAGTCACTCCCACTATCACTTCCACTCGTGTTATGTTTTTCCGATTTTGTTCCTTCACCCATCTCTGATTTCTTTGGTCTGCAACCTAATCAAAGAAATAAAGAAAAAGAAAATTCGTGATAGGCCTATATAAGTAGATCTGTCATTCACAGTTTATAACATGTGTCAACGTCTGTGTATTCAAAAAGCAACAACACGGATCTAGGGCTAACAGCATGAATGAGAGACAAACATTGGTAATCTCGACTAACCTGGTTACAAACTAATATCCAGTAGTATCTATCAACAACTATGGAAACGACAAATAAGACGAATCTGATAACACTGAGACCAAAACTAACTCGCGCGTAATTTTACACACTACACCATGCTTCCGGTTGTAAGTAGGCGTGACGTTAGGTCACGTGATTAATGTTTCGTCCAATTACAAACAATGCATTAGCATCAATCACCAGTACATATGCAAGTGCGGATCCGTGGGAGGGAGAGGGGTGGCAACCCGGTTCGCGACCCGTAAAATCTAAAAGCATAGTTTCAAAAGTTAGGGTAGACAAAAGCGGGGTAGGGTGGAGGTGTGCCGGGTCCACAGTTTCAGTTGTTTCTGTTAATTTACGGATATTTCCATGGATCCTGTTTTGATGCATCGTGGGGAATCAACAACTTTGATAATATTCAGTATGAAGTCAAAATGTCGAATATCGTTAAAGACCTTAGAATGTCGGTATCGTCCGGTTTCAATCATTATTTAAGTGAGACGAATTCTTCCATAAGTAAATAATACAGTATACATACCTACATAGTATAAGCACGTCAGCTAATTGAAGTTGTATAACTGGATTTGTATAATCGTTATAACAATTATTGTAGTTAAAGCTGAGTTTTGTCTAATCATTTTTTTTACTGTTAACTTCCAGCGTTCATTTCGTGCACTAAATTATTTACATTTTCAGAGGAAGCCAGTATAATATAATCTTTTTTTCACGGAATAATAAATGTTTTTTTTATTATTGTATACATTTATGACACATTTAACTATAACAGTACACCCGATTCCATGTAGCCTGAAAGACGAACTCCGGATTGAAAGCATGGAGCATTTATATCTGTGTTTCTTGACGAAATGAGAGGGGAAAAGAGGCAGTGTCCAACATCTTCGGGTTGTTCTTTATCAACTTCCTGATAATCCCTTCCGATAATCTGTAATCCGCCTTCTCACATTGCAATAAGTGTTAAACATACATATAGCAACATCCTGCTCTCTTCAGGTCGATTGGCGCAAGACAAATGATTTGGGCTATGCGGTCAAGATTTTCCCCTTCGAACTCCAAATTCTTATATTTATGTCTTGAAAAACTCTATTATTCAAGGTTCATAAAAACTCAATGTGTTACCATATGAACGAATGAATTGAATTGTCTTTATTTATCGAGTGTGGACCCAATTAGTTAAAACTAATCTTCCGTGGGGCCCTCTATAACAAATGGAGGAACTTAACTAATGTTGTCAATAACTTGTATTCTAATCCATTTAGCATATGTTGCTATGAATATTGTGATGTTGAATTGATGTATTGTAACAATATCTGCAATAACATATTATTAAACAATAATCTATAACCAATACAAGATACAAAAATACAAGAATGGCTAAAGCTACAATAATATATATGTAAATACAAAATAACGTTGTTGGTGTGGTACACTGTAAAATATATAGGTAAAAGTTGGGGAAACTGTACAACTACTGTTACACTCATGTGTGTGAAACTGTCACTCAAACTAGAACTAGAATGCAGTCACGGTCTTATTTTCTCTACTGTAAGGGTTCCTGCCTAAAATACGAAAACAACTTTTTGCAAGGCCATCTTACTACCACTTTTAAGGTTAGCATGTATCTCTGACACGGTGTACAGGTTTCCTTAAAAACGGTGAAAATTTATCTCCCTCTCCTTTGTTACGGCGTTTCCTACTTCGGGTGCGACGTATACTAGGTATACCCGTATACTAGGCCAAACGTTTTCAGTCGAGACTGCCAAAACTAAGACCAATACGAAGACGGGGCGAGATATTTGGTGAAAGAACAAACAAAGCAATGGATATTTTTTTGATGTATGTCAATGGAACAGATCTGGACAAGAACGTGAACCTGAGTGTCATTTACGGGACACCACTGGAAGTGAAGACTTCGCCATTGACTCGGCCAACGCAAGTACGAGCATACTCGGTTTCCCCGGGAAGAGGGCCCTTCCATTGCAATTTGGTTAGGCTGACGCCTGCGATAGTCACACATGTTGATTACTCGGGTACGCAATTTATTAGTTGGAAATATTATAAAGTTTGTATAAAGTCTACGTGCTATCTTATCCTCTGTAAAAAGGATCACTTGCCTGCTGAATATAGTGTAACGTTACAACGCACAAGTATGGAAACTGCCGTATAAGTTACAGTGAAACGTTTACAGTCTACGTGATTGTGTGGGGGACGTGTTTGTGTGTGTTTTTTGTGTTGTTAATTAAAAGTTGGACATCCAGATTTTAGTGAGGACTATTCTGAGGAACTACCTACACATTGGAATATTATTTACCACCAGCACCACCAGTAATTAAACAATTATTTTTATTAAAATGTACAACAGGCAATTACCGATAGTAAGACCTCTCCCGTGAAAGACCTCTCCCCTCTTACTTTATGTTGAAAAAGATTGAATTGTCAGTTGAGTTATTTTCACAAGAACTGTTAAAAGTAAATCAGTCATAACCCTGAAACGAACAATAAAAAAGAACTCCAAAGTGGTATTGTCCAATTATTAATAGATCTTATGTCATTTTCGTGAGTTATGACCATATATCCATTACCATTTTGCTTTGTCGTTATTTTAAGAATCACCAGTTTCACGTGGGAATGTATTAAGGTCTACACCATATCAGACTTTTAGGTTCAATTTAAATTGAATGAAATTTCGAACTGCTTTGACCGGTATTAAAGCTAAAATATCAAGAGAAGGCCAATGTAATTATGCGATGATTTTTTTAATGGCTCAGCTCAACGGCCATTTTTCAGTTGAAAATTGCTTGTAAGATACTGATTCCTGGTTGTTCCAGCCAACAACATCTTCTATACTCGGGTTCGGGGTACCAGGTATTTCAGATATAGCAATTGTGTACGCACTCTTAAACATCGTTATTCGTGCATAGATAAAGAACAAAAAGAATGCATGATTGTTATTTCTATTAACATGAAATAAACTATAACCACAACAAAAACAGGTGAGTACTACACATGTTACATCGGCCTATTTATTTTGCATGCCAATCGACTAGACCATGCATGATGTCATCACTAATTGTACTCTGATGGTGCATACTAATTAGTGGAAGTGCTAAATAATCCACATTCTTACTGGAAATATTCCTGTTCCCGTGCACTGTTTTAATGGAATACAGCTGGGATTTTTTTAAAGACTCCCGGCATCCCGTTAGTTTTTCTAAATATACTTCCGTGCCGTTCAATCATTAATATTTACTGTAATTGCTAGAATAGTATAAAAGCAAATTGTTTTTGCATATTATCCTAACTGTTGATTATATTGCACAAAATAATATATTTAAACTTATGGCAAAATAAGAAGGGAAAAAAAAGAGAAACTCAGGTTATTAGAAGTCAAATGATGTTCCATAACTAAATGGAGATGTTGATTTTAGTGCCTGATAAACACATCAACAAGATTGCCGCGTGTCCCTTAAATGCGCGTGTATTTTCTGAAACAGGTGTTGTTAATCAGTTCACAACAGGGCTGACCTGATGTGATATCTCTAGTTGTGCGTTCTTATAAGAGTGGACGGAATTGTCCCTTAATATATAGTTGATTATTTACAAACGTCACAGTTTATTTAGGACAACGTTTAATGGCATTTTAAATATATCATGCCTTATGATACACGTAAAGAGAGATTAACAGTGACTGCTTCACATTTTAGCAATTTTATATATTGATATAATTACTGCATAAACTGAAACAGTAATTAAATAAACTATTAAAACCTGCATTACATTTAATCAAACCAGGGGTCACATAATTTAACATAGACATATATAGGGAAAACTTTAACATTCTTATCTTGAATCAGGAAAGTGTATTAAACGTGTATTAAACGTTCTGCTTAGATTTAGCACGGGGGCATCATATTATTTTATAAAAATGGAATATGGACCCTATTAACTGTTATTTCATTATGTTTCTGAGGTTAAATAAATTGCTCCGCCCTTGGCTTTCTCAATTTCGTGAATTGTCTAGTGGTCTAAAATGGCTCCGCCCTTCTCTGAAACTACAACGGTGTATTGAATCCGTGGGACCTTGTCAGATGCGCCTGTATTAATATTCATATTTCCGTCATATAAAACCCTGATACTTGTGAGTAAAAAATGAAGTTCTTTTCAGCATTCGGAGTTAAATATAACTCTCTACTTGTATGATGATTACATGTATTTTAGTTAAATCAAATAAGCAACAATAGTACGTGTTTTATGAATAGGTCCTGAATGAGTATATACATAATTATTGTATATTGTACTGAGTGACGTGGGGATGGCTCCCCGACCCCCTCAAACACCTATGACAGGATTCCTTACAGAAACTAAAAAAAAAAGCAAGAAAGAAAGTGTGAAGTTCATGGATGTGGATTCATTCATAGAAGTGCATATCTACACAGACCTAATAACAAATTAATATGTCTGTGATATCTATGAGTTGTCTTGTCATGTAGAGCTGGTAGTGTCTGATGATACATCTGATTATCAGGTAAAGCCGACCTGGGCTTCTGTATAGTTGGTTAACCTAAGTAAGTGATTATGACGATAACGAACCACTCTGTCGCCGACCCTTGACGTACTGCAACTGTAAGGTCCGTGGCTACATGCTGGTACTGGAACTGAATATGAGTTTAAATAAAATATAAACAAAAAGCGAAATGGCCACTGAGACGGCAGCCGTCAACTAATAATGATGCAGGCATGGTTCAACATCGTATTGAGTGAGTGCCACATACAGAAGTATGCACGTTGGTTCCCGTTTTCCCTGGCCGAGACACTTGATTTTTAAGGGCGACCCTAAACAATGTATCCAAAATCTAAATAAAAAAGTAAAAAAGCTTTTTTGTTGTATTTAAATTATCTTTTTTATTATGTTTTCTATCTGTTCTGTATCCTTTATCTCATGATATCAAACCAATATAATAATATTATTTAAAGTTAGTTATCACGGTCTATATACTTTTTTAGATACTAAATTATATTTCCCCACCCCAAATTATATTCCTCCCCACCCAACCGCCCCTTGGTGGTGCATGTTGTCAGGCACCATACTATAGATTTAATGAGCTTTACCAGGGCTTGAATATGACGGGGATATGACACGACAGTACAAACACTGTATTCAACTGAAAGCACTCGTCGTCCAGGTAAGTTTTATCGGTTATACGCTGCATTATCGATTTTTACTGCGCTTATCGTGGCGGTATACGACGAGGCCTCGATGTACGATACACCCATCTACATTACAAACAGACATGATATATCCTTGTTTTACTGATTCTTTTATATAGGTTTTTGCGTTGCCAGAAAGCCAAATAAATATCCCTTTCTAATGGTGTAATTTTATTCGTCAAATAACAGTTAAATAAATAGACAAAATCTCGAGTTGGAACGGTAATGTATTGCATTTTCTTTTTTAACTGCGTTTACGCGCATCCACTCATGTGTTTATTGTTTCTGGTCATCAAACATTATAAAATTTAAATAAGATGCATGGTTAGAAGGCCAAATAAATAACCTTTCTAATGTTGTAATTGTATTCCCAAATAAGGGGTTAAATAAATAATCAAAATAAATTATCATCCCCAGCTGATACCAAAATAATTCAATCAGAAAATTGTTTTTTATACTAATTTCGAAAATAAATAAATAATGCAGATGTGGTCAAAGATAAATTGAGTGCAAACATGATAACAAACTGTTTGTCGACATAAGCGTATCTGTGATATCATAGCTAACTAGTGGTTACCACAGAGCTATGACTGCTGCCTATAAAAAAACATAGATAGGTATGCGGCACGACTCCATTCGTCGCTTTCCGGCGAGGTTTTGTGATCATCTCGCAAACCCTGCATAAAAACACCGTATTTCAATTCACTAACCGCATCTATCGTCCACGTTTGGGTGGTCTGCCTCCACCACTAAAAAAAATATCGACCGTCATATATAACGTTACAATGTGTTGAAAATGACAAAAACAACATACAAACAAACTATCGTCACGTCATACTTAGTAAGCATGCCAAGTATTACAAACAATCCACCTTACAAAGAAAGCGGAGTTAGACAATACAATGTAATGTTTTCAGATTGTTGCAATAGTTATGTCTTTTAGATCATTTGCAAAGAAAAATAACGGCCACAATTTGGATACACGTCTTCATTCGTGACTATCATGCCCACGCGTTAGTGCCTGTAACTTAAAATATAGCGTGATCAGTTTAAAACCGAGTTGGAGCGTTGCCTACTTTGTATGGGATGTGGGATTAAAATCCACGAAGAAACCCTCAGAAATAGGCACAAATAGAGATGCCACATTGCATAGTGAGCCTTTTTTTTTTTCGGAAATCGTTTTATATATTCAGTATTCACCGCTCTAAAGTGTAGAGACTCACTTCTTTGTCAATATGTACACAATTACCACAATCTGTTAATCATTTCAAAACATTGCATTTTACAGTGGATTAACCAACCCACATATTCGTAAGTCTTGCAACTCTATTTGACAATAGTTCCATTTATACATTACTAAATAGTGAATACACTAAAACGAGGCCCTCTATGGGCATGTATCGCTCTACAGCTGGCAATACAAAGGTGGAATTCAAGTTGAAAAACAAAGCTTACAGAAGGACCAAAATGACCCTGAATGCACTGAATCGCTCAGAAGAGAGGTAAATTCTGTCAAATATCTATTTTTCTTTCATAATAAAATGTAATGATTTGGTTACAGTATATTCATGTATATAGGAAAAGCATAAACAGTAC